>CM038722.1:7301037-7406037 GCA_021613375.1 Megaleporinus macrocephalus | reverse complement strand
CAGTCAGTGAATGTGTTCTGATGGTTATTTATGATGGTGTGAGGTTCAGTCAGTGAATGTGTTCTGATGGTTATATATGATGGTGTGAGGTTCAGTCAGTGAATGTGTTCTGATGGTTATTTATGATGGTGTGAGGTTCAGTCAGTGAATGTGTTCTGATGGTTATTTATGATGGTGTGAGGTTCAGTCAGTGAATGTGTTCTGATGGTTATTTATGATGGTGTGAGGTTCAGTCAGTGAATGTGTTCTGATGGTTATTTATGATGGTGTGAGGTTCAGTCAGTGAATGTGTTCTGATGGTTATTTATGATGGTGTGAGGTTCAGTCAGTGAATGTGTTCTGATGGTTATTTATGATGGTGTGAGGTTCAGTCAGTGAATGTGTTCTGATGGTTATTTATGATGGTGTGAGGTTCAGTCAGTGAATGTGTTCTGATGGTTATTTATGATGGTGTGAGGTTCAGTCAGTGAATGTGTTCTGATGGTTATTTATGGTGGTGTGAGGTTCAGTCAGTGAATGTGTTCTGATGGTTATTTATGGTGGTGTGAGGTTCAGTCAGTGAATGTGTTCTTTCAGCTGGTTCTCTAATACTGGGTTATTTATTGTTCAGATGTTTCTAATCAGAGCAGGTTTAAGGTAATCCACTTGCCTACAGTAGATCCAAACACAGAGGAAGTGAACATTTCCTGTTCCACTTTAAATAGTGTAGCCGTCAGTGCAGGTGCTGGCACATAACCGCTGCTCCATTTAAGGTGGAACGGAAAATAGAAAACTAATAAAAACTCAAAGCTAGCGCAGACACAAGCTCATCAATACATACTGATCATCAATACATACTGATCATCAATACATACTGAGCGGTTTTGCTTTTACAGTTCTGCTAAGTAACACGTCAGGATTTCTCTGTATACTGTCACTGTCCAGAGAAAACCAGGTTTCTATATTTTAGCAGTTTTTAATTTTCTGAATTTGTCTGAATGAAGCAGATGCTGTTTTTATATTGTGTGAAAATTTCATGATGAATGGACCAATAGAAATGCTCCAAAACAGCTTGGATAATATTCTGGTTCCATTGAAAGTAAAGTACATGTTTGGCCTGTACTGTTACTTTGGAATTTTGGAGATATTAATATATATAATTTTCATTATATAAATATATACTTGAAGTAAGTGTGTACTAAAGTGTGAGTTTGTGCTTCACTGGTACAACCTAACAAATGTACTTTTATGTGGTCACAAATAATTTAACTGCTTTCATATTTTTCATTCTGTCTAAATAGTATCGAAACAATCATTTATTTAAACTACAGGTTTAGCTTGAATTGAACTAGTTCCATTGTTCCATTGTTTGTTACCACCTGGAGTAATTTTGATATTACTTCTTCTTACAGTATATACAAAAATTGTTAAAAGATGTAGAACCACTTGAAAACTGAAAGTGAGTAGATGGGCTGGAATAAAGGTGAAGCCTGGACATAATAAATACTGGGAAATTATGTCTAGTTGTCAAGAGATTTTCAGATAAATGTGTTTTTCTGGGTTTTTTTTTGTGAAGCTGGTAAAAGAATAACATGTTCTTGCTGGTTGTTTTGACTGGAAATGAAAGAAATAAAGTGTCTCTGAATTTGAATACAGTAAACTGTCCTAGTTTATTTGATGTTATGTAGTGTTTCTGTTACACAGATTCATGTTGTTGTATTTATATTTGTGTTTATTTGTGTTTTAATGTCCATCTGTGTTTCTATTTGTTGTGTAGTATATACACGTATGCGGCTGTTGTGCTGTCACTTTGTTTGAGCTCGAACTCAATCACTCTGGCAGCAGCACCAGCGCTCTCTCTCTCTCTCTCTCTCTCTCTCTCTCTCTCTCTCTCTCTCTAAGCAGGATTGCAGGTGAGCTGTGCTGTTGAATGTAACCCAACTACACTAAAGATCATTTTCACTGATGTGGAGTCAGATTACAGCTAATAGCTCATCCTCCAGCTGATGCTGGATCAGCCCGTCGGCGATCACTTTTACCAGGAATAATGTCCTGCTTATCACCGGAGTGGGAGGTCAAATGTACAAACCACAGACGTGCGATAATACACAATTGCATTAAGGACTGAGTGGACATGAGCCGGCTTCTAAAATCTCTAAACTGGACTTACAAAATCTCAGAATCAAACTTACAAAATCTCAGAATCAAACTTACAAAATCTCAGAATCAAACTCAGAAAATCTCTGAATCAAACTTACAAAACCTCTGAATCAAACTTACAAAATCTCTGAACCAAACTTACAAAATCTCAGAATCAAACTTACAAAATCTCTGAATCAGACTTATAAAATCTGAATCAAACCTACAAAATCTCAGAATCAAATTTACAAAATCTTAGAATCAAACTTACAAAATCTCAGAATCAAACTTACAAAATCTCTGAATCAGACTTATAAAATCTCTGAATCAAACCTACAAAATCTCAGAATCAAATTTACAAAATCTCAGAATCAAACTTACAAAATCTCTGAATCCAACTTACAAAATCTCCAAACCAAACTTACAAAATCTCTGAATCGAATTTACAAAATCTCAGAATCAAACTTACTAAATCTCAATATCTAACTTACAAAATCTCATAATCAAACTTACAAAATCTCTGAATCAAATTTACAAAATCCCCAAATCCAACTTACAAAATCTCTGAATCAAACTTACAAAATCTCAGAATCAAACTTACAAAATCTCAAAATCAAACTTACAAAATCTCCAAACCAAACTTACAAAATCTCTGAATCCAACTTACAAAATCTCTAAATCAAACTTACAAAATCTCCAAACCAAACTTACAAAATCTCATAATCAAACTTACTAAATCTCCAAATCAAACTTACAAAATCTCCTAATCAAATTTACAAAATCCCCAAATCCAACTTACAAAATCTCAGAATCAAACTTTCAAAATCTCATAATCAAACTTACTAAATCTCCGAATCAAACTTAAAAAAACTCAGAATCAAATTTACAAAATCCCCAATTCCAATTCACAAAATCTCTGGATCAAACTTACAAAATCTCCAAACCAAATTTACAAAATCTCAGAATAAATTTACAAAATCACAGAATCAAATTTACAAAATCTCAGAATCAAACTTACAAAACCTCAGAATCCAACTTACAAAATCTCCAAATCAAACTTGTCATTGGTAAGATGATAAAGTTGTATGTACTTGAAAATTATCGGCACATTTCTTGCCATTACTAATTAAAAAGTTAGGTCACTGTAGCACCAGTCAATAATAAAACCATAAAATAATAGTAAGTATTGTGTATATACCTAACAAGGACATGTTTATATTGTAGCTCATAATAAATAAAATCACTTAAATAATGTTACTTATTGATTTATTTTTATTTAATTACATGCATTTTCCAAGGTAATTTTTTATTATTATTATTTTATTTATTTTTCTATTTTACACCCTGGTTAACACTACAATAACTTTTTATTTATTGCTACTATTAAAAAAAACATTTTTTAAAGGTAAGCGCCACATGTTTTCAATACCATTTTATAACGGACTTGACCACTAAAATTACTTATAACTTATAATTTATTATAATTTATTACTTAAAATACAATGTTTCAACCTTTCGTGTTTAATATCTGTTCAATATTTACAAAATACAACATCATACTTACATCTCAGGCATATAGATACTGTATTTAAATAAGACCGCCTACATGTCAGTGCTGCCTGGATTGAAATCGAACCAACAATCATATAATCTTACATACAGGCATCTCAAAGATAAAAAGATAATATAGTGTGCAGCCCAACTGCCCAGCATACAGATGATTGCAGGTCTGAATCCCATCCAGGCTGCACTGCTCTGAATTAGACTGTGGGATAAATCGAGCAAGATCAATGCAAATTCAACCACAGACCTATCTGCCCAACATCCTATCAACATTCTTCTGGTGTGCACACTACACAAGCAACTGCCTCACTACACACTCCCACACCTGAATCAATCTGTGAGAAAATCGCTGTACACATTGTTTGATATTACACAGCACACTGTTCAGAATCCAATCAGTCTCTTAGAACTCTTTCCCATAAGACCCTTCTAGCATTTCAAACGTTGTCGTTTTCTTAATGAACCATCACAGCTATCAGGTTCCGCTGTCTGATCTCCCAGGTCCAATCAGAGCATCTGCCACACTTTGTATACTAGGAAAATCGCCTCGCTGGACTGGTCACACTACATGGGCTGGGTCTGCTGGGAGGTTTGTGGCGAAAGATAAAAATATATAAAAATATAAATATGTCAGTGACTCGAACATCAGGGCCGAAACTGTGTGGTGTGCTCAGAGGTCATTAACAGCGTTCTGGACGAGGTCAGATTTCAGGGAGTCTTTAAAGAAAACACTGAAGGTGCAACTTTAAACGCAGACAGTTTAATTAAATTACACATTAGTGTGTGCACTCACACTTACCAGCTCTCTGTGATTGCATGGCACCGGGTCTGCTCTCATCAGGCACTGCAAAAAAAAACATTTACAACCATCAGTCATCAATGAACTAATTTTATAAGGCTCCTTTAACTAACTCAAAGCTATACCATACTTTCACTGGTAGTATACTAAAACGTTTGTCTGGTAGTGTACTAAAACGTTTGGCTGGTAGTGTTACTAAAACGTTTGGCTGGTAGTGTACTAAAACGTTTGGCTGGTAGTGTTACTAAAACGTTTGACTGGTAGTGTACTAAAACGTTTGACTGGTAGTGTACTAAAACGTTTGACTGGTAGTGTATCTAAAATGTTTGACTGGTAGTGTATCTAAAACGTTTGTCTGGTAGTGTACTAAAACGTTTGGCTGGTAGTGTATCTAAAACGTTTGACTGGTAGTGTATCTAAAACGTTTGACTGGTAGTGTATCTAAAACGTTTGACTGGTAGTGTATCTAAAACGTTTGACTGGTAGTGTACTAAAACGTTTGGCTGGTAGTGTACTAAAATGTTTGACTGGTAGTGTATCTAAAACGTTTGTCTGGTAGTGTACTAAAACGTTTGACTGGTAGTGTATCTAAAACGTTTGACTGGTAGTGTATCTAAAACGTTTGACTGGTAGTGTACTAAAACGTTTGTCTGGTAGTGTATCTAAACGTTTGACTGGTAGTGTATCTAAAACGTTTGACTGGTAGTGTACTAAAACGTTTGGCTGGTAGTGTACTAAAACGTTTGGCTGGTAGTGTATCTAAAACGTTTGGCTGGTAGTGTATCTAAAACGTTTAACTGGTAGTGTATCTAAAACGTTTGACTGGTAGTGTATCTAAAACGTTTGGCTGGTAGTGTATCTAAAACGTTTGACTGGTAGTGTACTAAAACGTTTGGCTGGTAGTGTACTAAAACGTTTGGCTGGTAGTGTACTAAAACGTTTGACTGGTAGTGTACTAAAATGTTTGACTGGTAGTGTATCTAAAACGTTTGTCTGGTAGTGTATCTAAAACGTTTGACTGGTAGTGTACTAAAACGTTTGTCTGGTAGTGTATCTAAAACGTTTGTCTGGTAGTGTATCTAAAACGTTTGTCTGGCAGTGTATCTAAAACGTTTGGCTGGTAGTGTATCTAAAACGTTTGTCTGGTAGTGTATCAAACATTTGTCTGGTAGTGTACTAAAACGTTTGGCTGGTAGTGTATCTAAAACGTTTGACTGGTAGTGTACTAAAACGTTTCATTGGTAGTGTATCTAAAACGTTTGACTGGTAGTGTACTAAAACGTTTGACTGGAAGTGTACTAAAACGTTTCATTGGTAGTGTATCTAAAACGTTTGACTGGTAGTGTACTAAAACGTTTGTCTGGTAGTGTACTAAAACGTTTGACTGGTAGTGTACTAAAACGTTTCATTGGTAGTGTATCTAAAACGTTTGACTGGTAGTGTACTAAAACGTTTGACTGGTAGTGTATCTAAAACGTTTGACTGGTAGTGTATCTAAAACGTTTGACTGGTAGTGTACTAAAACGTTTGACTGGTAGTGTATCTAAAACGTTTGGCTGGTAGTGTATCTAAAACGTTTGACTGGTAGTGTATCTAAAACGTTTGTCTGGTAGTGTATCTAAAACGTTTGTCTGGTAGTGTATCTAAAACGTTTGACTGGTAGTGTATCTAAAACGTTTGTCTGGTAGTGTATCTAAAACGTTTGGCTGGTAGTGTATCTAAAACGTTTGACTGGTAGTGTATCTAAAACGTTTGACTGGTAGTGTACTAAAACGTTTGGCTAGTAGTGTACTAAAACGTTTGACTGGTAGTGTACTAAAACGTTTCACTGGTAGTGTATCTAAAACGTTTGACTGGTAGTGTACTAAAACGTTTCACTGGTAGTGTATCTAAAACGTTTGACTGGTAGTGTTATAAAACGTTTGACTGGTAGTGATCTAAAACGTTTGGCTAGTAGTGTACTAAAACGTTTGACTGGTAGTGTACTAAAACGTTTCACTGGTAGTGTATCTAAAACGTTTGACTGGTAGTGTTATAAAACGTTTGACTGCTAGTGTATCTAAAACGTTTGTCTGGTAGTGTATCTAAAACGTTTGTCTGGTAGTGTTATAAAACGTTTGACTGGTAGTGTATCTAAAACGTTTGTCTGGTAGTGTATCTAAAACGTTTGTCTGGTAGTGTATCTAAAACGTTTGACTGGTAGTTTATCTAAAACGTTTGACTGGTAGTGATCTAAAACGTTTGTCTGGTAGTGATCTAAAACGTTTGTCTGGTAGTGTATCTAAAACGTTTGACTGGTAGTGATCTAAAATGTTTGACTGGTAGTGTATCTAAAATGTTTGACTGGTAGTGTACTAAAACGTTTGACTGGTAGTGTTCTAAAACGTTTGACTGGTAGAGTACTAAAGCGTTTGGCTGGTAGTGATCTAAAATGTTTGACTGGTAGTGTATCTAAAATGTTTGACTGGTAGTGTATCTAAAATGTTTGACTGGTAGTGTTCTAAAACGTTTGACTGGTAGTGATCTAAAATGTTTGACTGGTAGTGTATCTAAAGCGTTTGGCTGGTAGTGTATCTAAAATGTTTGACTGGTAGTGATCTAAAATGTTTGACTGGTAGTGTATCTAAAACGTTTGTCTGGTAGTGTATCTAAAACGTTTGACTGGTAGTGTATCTAAAACGTTAGACTTGTAGTGTTCTAAAACGTTTGACTGGTAGTGTATCTAAAACGTTTGACTGGTAGTGTATCTAAAACGTTTGACTGGTAGTGTATCTAAAACGTTTGACTGGTAGTGTATCTAAAACGTTTGTCTGGTAGTGTACTAAAACGTTTGTCTGGTAGTGTATATAAAACGTTTGACTGGTAGTGTACTAAAACGTTTGACTGGTAGTGTACTAAAACATTTAACTGGTAGTGTATCTAAAACGTTTGACTGGTAGTGTATCTAAAACGTTTGTCTGGTAGTGTACTAAAACGTTTGTCTGGTAGTGTATATAAAACGTTTGACTGGTAGTGTACTAAAACATTTAACTGGTAGTGTATCTAAAACGTTTGACTGGTAGTGTATCTAAAACGTTTGACTGGTAGTGTATCTAAAACGTTTGACAGGTAGTGTACTAAAACAGTTGGCTGGTAGTGTATCTAAAACGTTTGACTGGTAGTGTATCTAAAACGTTTGACTGGTAGTGTACTAAAACGTTTGTCTGGTAGTGTACTAAAACGTTTGTCTGGTAGTGTATATAAAACGTTTGACTGGTAGTGTACTAAAACGTTTGACTGGTAGTGTACTAAAACATTTAACTGGTAGTGTATCTAAAACGTTTGACTGGTAGTGTATCTAAAACGTTTGACAGGTAGTGTATCTAAAACGTTTGACTGGTAGTGTATCTAAAATGTTTGACTGGTAGTGTATCTAAAACGTTTGACAGGCAGTGTATCTAAAACGTTTGTCTGGTAGTGTATCTAAAACGTTTGACTGGTAGTGTATCTAAAACGTTTGACTGGTAGTGTATCTAAAACGTTTGACTGGTAGTGTATCTAAAACGTTTAACTAGTAGTGTATCTAAAACGTTTGACAGGTAGTGTATCTAAAACGTTTGACTGGTAGTGTATCTAAAACGTTTGTCTGGTAGTGTATCTAAAATGTTTGTCTGGTAGTGTATCTAAAACGTTTGACTGGTAGTGTATCTAAAACGTTTGACTGGTAGTGTACTAAAACGTTTGACTGGTAGTGATCTAAAATGTTTGACTGGTAGTGTACTAAAACGTTTGACTGGTAGTGTATCTAAAACGTTTAACTGGTAGTGTACTAAAACATTTGACTGGTAGTGTATCTAAAACGTTTGACTGGTAGTGTATCTAAAACGTTTGTCTGGTAGTGTATCTAAAATGTTTGACTGGTAGTGTATCTAAAACGTTTGACTGGTAGTGTATCTAAAACGTTTGACTGGTAGTGTACTAAAACGTTTGACTGGTAGTGATCTAAAATGTTTGACTGGTAGTGTACTAAAAGAATGTAACTGGTGGTCAGTGTAAAACTGAATAATTCCAGTATTAAAACAGTGGATATTGTTAAGTGGCAGACCACTCAGAGAGTACAGGGTCACTGGAGGAGGTGGGTTATAGCAGTCGTGATCAACCCTGAACCGTAAGGACCATCTTCCTGTGGTGTCTAGTTCCACACCTCCTCTGGCTAATTAACTTCTATAGCAGACCTTGATTGCTTTAGAGACGGCTAAGTGTGGAGGAGGGGCAGCACATTAATATGGGTTGGAACTAAAGTCTGCAGTGAATCAGATCTCCAGGATGGGGGGGTTGGTGACTGGTGGGCTACAGTTTGGCTGGGCTATAAGGCAGGTGAAGGCAGCGAGGCCTACAGGCATGCTTGTAGTTGGTGTTCCAACCAGAGACACCCTGAAAACAGGCCTGGTGTTCTGTTCTTCTTTCTTTGTGATATGAGGCGTCCAGCGCTCACAAATAAACACCAGCCCTGGTAGCGGGACGGCACAGTGTGTTGTCCAGACAGCGAATGAGAAAAGAGATTGAAGAGCAGAAATGAGAAAAGAGTAAAGAAAGCAAGAGGGAGGAATTCTTTGCTGTGTAATTCTTTTCTTCTGTGCAATATGTATCATAAGATTTCTCTCTCTCTCTCTCTCTCTCTCTCTCTCTCTCTCTCTCTCTCTCTCGGGTAAGCAGCCACACTTGCTTTTTAATTAGGAAGGGTTTGTGGGGCGAGTTTCCTTCTGTACAGCTGGGAACATCTGTCTCTCTCTCTCTCTCTCTTTCACACATTCTTATTTCCACAGATGTTTGCGCTTCTACACAAATGAAATAAAATCTACATATTTATAAAGAAATACAAGATATTTCAGTCAGAGTTTTCTATATACAGAGAAATGATTTTCCCATAGAGGCCCATATTCAAATACCACCTTCACAGTATGTGTCCTTCACGTTTTTATAGTGTTATATATTCTAATATACTGACTGGACTGATATAGTCCAGTATATTCTACTTTTGGGATCACTACAGAACCAACACTGCAATAGTATTCCATATAATTCTAATTCATTATAGTCCTCTTTCACAGGACACTGCTGTCTGGATAGTTTATCCAATATAGTATATGACAATATACTCCAATATAGTATATGACAATATACTCCAATATAGTATATGACAATATACTCCAATATAGTATATGACAATATACTCCAATATAGTATATGACAATATACTCCAATATAGTATATGACAATATACTCCAATATAGTATATGACAATATACTCCAATATAGTATATGACAATATACTCCAATATAGTATATGGCAATATACTCCAATATAGTATATGACAATATACTCCAATATAGTATATGACAATATACTCCAATATAGTATATGACAATATACTTCAATATAGTACATGGCAATATACTCCAATATAGTATATGGTAATATACTCCAATATAGTATATGACAATATACTCCAATATAGTATATAGCAATTTACTCCAATATAGTATATGACAATATACTCCAATATAGTATATAGCAATTTACTCCAATATAGTATATGACAATATACTCCAATATAGTATATAACAATATACTCCAATATAGTACATGGCAATATACTCCAATATAGTATATGACAATATACTCCAATATGGTATATAGCAATTTACTCCAATATGGTATATAGCAATTTACTCCAATATGGTATATGGCAATATACTCCAAGATGGGATTGTGATATGGGATACCCACCTACCTTCACACATACAAACATTTCTGTGTATGTCTCTCTCACACACACACATACCCTCACACACACACACACACACACACACACACACACACACACACACACACACACACACACACACACACACACACACACACACACAATGCAGCTGACCCACAGAAAGGAAATGCGAGTGAATACATCTGTGTGAGATAATGTATGGCACTCAGGGCACCCACAGCAGTATGAGTGTGAGTGTGTGTGTGTGTGTGTGTGTGTGTACGTCTGTGTGTGTGTGTGTGTGTGTACGTGTGTGCGTGTGTCTCTAATCCGCAGAAGCAGGACTGAGCAGAAGCAGCAGCTGCTGCCACAGGCGCCGCACCACGGGACACAATAATACGCTTTCATTACACTGCAATTTCTCTTAAATAATCCTTTTCATTTTTTATGAGCTCCATTTCCCCCGTCACAGAAACACGGCTGGGGTGGAGGGAAAAAAGAGAAAAGCAGAGAAAACGAGGGACCTGTGGTTCAGAACTGTGCGTGTGCATAAACATGGTAGCAGGATCAGCGAACATACACTGACACACACACCACTGTATACATTTTTCATTTCTTACGTTTGCTCTGCCTTGATCACATGACAATACCAGCACTAAAACCAGCAAACACATCTGTACAAACTGCTCCAAGCACATCACCACTCACAGGCTCAACACGCTCGCAGGAGAACACTAACATCCTGACTGATGGTGGGAGAGGGAGGACCAGCCTGTCCACCCAGAGAAAGTGAGGCCAGCTGTGCTCTCATGCACTCCCAGCCAACATAATGACATAATTGAAGGAAGCGAGAAACAAATCTATTGGATTTACAACAGACGGGGCCAACTGCATGAGTGAAAACATCACTATATACTCTAAAACATCACTATATACTCTAAAAACATCACTATATACTCTAAAAACACCATTATGTACTCTAAAAACATCACTATATATTCTAAAAACATCACTATATACTCTAAAAACACCACTATATACTCTAAAAACATCACTATGTACTCTAAAAACATCACTATATACTCTAAAAACATAACTATATACTCTAAAAAAACATCGCTATATACTCTAAAACATCACTATATACTCTAAAACATCACTATATACTCTAAAAACACCATTATGTACTCTAAAAACATCACTATATATTCTAAAAACATCACTATATACTCTAAAAACACCACTATATACTCTAAAAACATCACTATGTACTCTAAAAACATCACTATATACTCTAAAAACATAACTATATACTCTAAAAAAACATCACTATATACTCTAAAACACCACTATATACTCTAAAAACATCACTATATACTCTAAAAAACATCACTATATACTCTAAAACACCACTATATACTCTAAAAACATCACTATATACTCTAAAAACATCACTATATACTCTAAAAATACCATTATGTACTCTAAAAACATCACTATATACTCTAAAAACATCACTATATACTCTAAAAACACCACTATATACTCTAAAACATCACTATATATTCTAAAAACATCACTATATACTCTAAAAACACCACTATATACTCTAAAAACATCACTATATACTCTAAAAACATCACTATATACTCTAAAAACACCACTATATACTCTAAAACAACACTATACACTCTAAAAACACCACTATATACTCTAAAAACATCACTATATACTCTAAAAACATCACTATATACTCTAAAAACACAACTATATACTCTAAAACACCACTATATACTCTAAAACATCACTATATACTCTAAAAACATCACTATATACTCTAAAAATATCACTATACACTCTACAAATATCACTATATACTCTAAAACATCACTATATACTCTAAAAACATCACTATATACCCTAAAAACATCACTATATACTCTAAAACATCACTATATACTCTAAAAAGTTACTTAAATGGGCGGTACCCAAAACCTAAATATCTGCCGTGCTGGAAAAAAAATTATACGTTTTAGTTAATTTTCAGTTCTGGTGATACATAAATAGTGGATAGTTAGATAATTAGTTAGTTACTTTATGTTTAGATAGATACGAAATAAAAAATTGTCAACCTTTTTATGCAGGCAATTTTAATATTTTAGTTCATTGACAGTTAATAGGTATATGCTATCTAAAAACATTTTTTGCTTTGGCTATACAAGATGATTCACCATACTTAAAAATCTATTGGTTCAAAGTGTAATTCTATCAGTAATTTGCAAAATTTAAAAGACTAATGCAAAGCTTTGCCTTTTTTGTGTTGTTGGTAGGAATGGAAAACAGAAGCAACTTAATACAAAGGCTCTAACCTAAACAGGTCACTGTAAAACTGTTTTATACAAGATAAAATGCTAATACCACTGCAAGCTTTAGATAAAACTATAGAATTACAGTCTTTATCAGTGATTCTTCATTGCTACTAATAATACCTTGAAATGGGATCATATATTCATGTTACTTTGTATTGTATGTATGATAATTTACATCTGTTCCAATCAGATCGGGTGGTGAAAATACACTTATTGATAAGATAAAGCCTTTTAAACTATTAACTTAGCTGCCTCCATAACAGTGCTTATTCAGGAGAAAGCTAAGTTACCTCACAAAACCATAGATTTTGGAATATTTCAATGGAGTAAAAAATATCAATGAAAAAATGAAGATGCATGTTGGTCTTGAGACAACGACAACATGTTGCAGCTGCTTATACTAACCTTCCACAACCACTAAACAGAGGAATTAATAAAAGAAATGTATTGCATGTGGTGCTTGCGAAACCACAAATTGGTGCTTAATTTGTTTATGAACTTGTTTGTAAATCTGTCTTGAGTTCGCAAAAGGAAAACACAAAACCTGTGTAATGTCTTTAGGCCAAAGCTCAAGCGAATGTAATCGTTGCCATATGGCAATAACATGCAGCAGAGAGTTAGGGGTTGATGGAAACAGCTACTAAGCTATTTATGTGGTGCAAACTTTAATGTGCAAAGCCTAACTTGCTTCATCGCCAGCCAAATAAATAAAGCTGTTTTTATATGACTGTATATGAAACACTCGAACATCAAATGCATGAAAATATATTTCCCAACTATAAAGATTATAGATAATATACTGATAACAGATGGACTGCATTGGCGAGTGTAAGTACTGTATGTTGGCCTCATATATATTGTTGCTGTCCAAATAAAAACCTTTATTTTTGTGAATTTCTATTTTATCATTGGAGCACACGATCAAAAATCGAAAATAGCTTGGGAAAAAATTAGGTTCCATTGACTTGCATTAAAGGAAAGACAGTTCTTGTCCTCTCCTGTAAAGCTACTTGTTTGTGTTGTACAGATAAGCTAATGTATTCAGAGTTTACAGTGCATGTACTTGCCAATCTAGTTGTTTTGATTTAGCAGTCCTTCAAAAGCTGATCAACTAATATGTCCATCTGGTTACTAAACGAGCTAATTAAGGTGAAGTGGTCCATTAAAGGACGACGCACGGGCTGATTACAAGTCCATTACCCGAACAGCTGCTGCTGTGTTGTACACAGTTGTCATCTGAAAGCTAATGTCGTTCAGCGCTGGTGACCTGTGTCAGAGGAGACTCGGAGAAGCTCCTTATAGCAGCTCTGTGAGGACTGAATCCGTACATTAAGCAGCGAGGGCTCTGTTTTACTGGTCAGGGCAGGTTTAACACTGTCCTCTATTAAAATGTGTTTAAATGTGAAATACCAAACATTAATCTTAAGCATGGTTTAAAATCATTTAAGCATTTAAAACACCAAGTATAGGTGGAAACATGTTGTAGTGTGAAGACGTATGAATTACTAATTATTAAATTAATTTAGTTAACAAATTAACACATTTCAAGATATTTCTTTAAATAATTGTCAAGGAGAAGGGGGCTTTGAAGCGTTTAGATGAGAACTGTAAATAATACGGGGTTGTTTATAGAAGGAGAAGCTTGGAAAGTGTTAAATAAACACACTGACGTATGTAAAAGCACTACTTACTGTATAAATACTATAAAAATGTAATAATATTTAATACATATATAATGTAATATATATATATATATATACACACACACACACTACGCACTGTTTTAATAATATTAAAAAAAATATATAATATGTAATACATATATACATATATAACTTACTGTATTGTATGTGCATAGGTATTTATTACTTACTACTGTATTAATACTACTTTAAATTTTAAAGCATTTTTTATATACATATATACACTACTTACTGTATTAACACTATTAAAAAATGTAATATATATATATATATATATATATATATATATATATATATATATATATATATATACACACACACAAAACTTACTGTATTGTATGTGTATATGTATATATTACTACTGTATTAATACTACTTTAAATTTTAAAGCATTATATATATATATATATATATATATATATATATATATATATATATATATATATATATATATATATATATATACATATATATATATATATATATATACACTACTTACTGTATTAACACTATTAAAATATGTAATAATATGTAATACACACTGGCTCAAATTGGATTTAATGCTTGGACCCCTCCGATTGCCGCTTGCATGACTGACAGTCCACAGAAACTAATCTGCTCTATAAAAATATTGCATCCACTTGAGATGAAACTTTTTTGGTTTGGGGTATATCAGAATAGTTGATGTGCTGGACAGCTTAGAAGACCTGAATGACTTTACAAATGGTCAAACTTTTATGGCCAGAAAACTGGGTCCTAGCAAGATCTGTATGCTGGCTCATGAGAAGTGCTTGGACCCCGCTGATTGCCACTTGTAACTATATTTGCCATAGTAGTTCCATAGCATTGTAGTGTTTACAGTAGACCAATGAAACTAACACTAGTATTCATTTGAGATGAGGACTAAGTTCTGGTAACTGTATTGGTTGGTAACATTGGTCATTTCTAGAATATGGGAATATGGGAATATGAAACCAACCCTACTGTTCACTCTCAATTAAATGAACCATAAACAAGTGTGGACGACAGCTCATTTCACTACTAGGTTCATTGGCGTCCCTCAAGTCTATACAATTCACTTGATTAATGTGTTTATCCTTATAACCTGCATCCTAACAACCACCTGTACCTGATTTTATTTATTCAAGTTAACTTAATATGTGTTATTTTGCACTATAGCTATAGTTCAGAGCTTTAGAGTAGGGTCGGTGAAGACTAGGTGAGGGGTGGACAGTACTTCTGACACATCTGTATATGTACCGAGAACTCAGGAATATGTGAAATTCGAGAATTGCTCAAAATCTAAAGAACTAAGAGATGTGCTGGTATTAAGTTGTGATGAAATTCTCGCCCCGAACAGAGCGGGAGCACGCCGTGTCACCGGGTCAAAACATCTATGCCTCCGAAATCAACCTGAGACCACCAGAGACGGCCAAAAACCAAAAAACCCATTTTAGTCTCCATAAGTCATATCAGTTTGAGAGACAGCTTTCAATTGGGAGCTTGATTGAGAGCTTTATGGAGGAGAGCAGTCGGCGTGGACAGATCAGGACAGATAACAGAACAAAGAGAGGAAAAAGAAACGCACATATGAACCACACACGTCCTGGAAACGGCAATCCTGGCTGATCGGGCGGGGAAAAATACGGATTTAAAGAATAAAGGAGACAAACACCAAAGCGTGTGAGGAAGATAAAGGGATAAAGTGGAGAATAACAGAGAGAAAAAAGGGGGAAATGGGAGAAGAAGAAGAAGAAGAAGAAGGAAAGAAAGAGAAAAAAAACATTGGCTGTAATGAAAGCCAATCGGTTGCGGGCAGCCGGCCGACTGCGGCCCTATCTCCGGCAGGGGAAGCCAATAGTGCGAGCTAATGAAGTGTAATTGGAAACGGACAAAACTCCTCGCTTCAGAGGAATGAAATATCCTTTGCATTTCCGACAGAGGAGGAGAAAAAGGAGGTGGGGGGGGTGCAGGGAGCTAGCGCGGTCATCCTCTGAGAAAGCAGTGGAGATAGTTGCTAATAAGCAAGAGGAGGAGGCTGCTGGCTGTAGCAAGTGGAGGCGTTTGTAGAAGCAGAGAACGTTTTCACTGTAAACCATCGTTTCCATTGCTTAGAGCTTTAGTCAATATGCCATAAAGCCCCTGGTATCGGCGGGTGGGGGTCCCATTTTGGTGACTGGCTGTTAACTCACTCGCCATAGCAACACTGATGTCCAAATTTAAAAGGCAGTGAAATGTTTGGTTTAGCAGGTCTTCTCTTATTCTTCCATAGCTCAGTGATGCACTCGTCCTCAACATCTCCTCTTCTGCAACAATAACTATTCACTCCTCACTCTCTAGGGAAGGTGGGCGAGTGGGCTATAACACATTGTAACGGTTTTCAGAGAGTATCCTGGGCATCACTATGTAGAACCAGCTTGGTCAACCAATTTACATAGCGCCACCCTGAGGCAGACCACTACTGTAGTTGACTGTTTTGTGGGCGAAACAGTCCAAACAATGACTATAATGTCCTTAATGACTTTAATAAGTCTGTATTTGAGTGTATTGTGTTCTAATAGACAGCAGAACTTCATAGAATGTTATATAACAACATGAATACATTAGAATGTTCAAATTGAGAATATATTGATTAGGGGGTCCTGAACCCCCAATCCCCCTTGAGTTATTTGGCACTATAGCTATAGTTCAGGGCTGTAGAGGGTCAATTAACACTAGGTGAAGGATGGACAGTATTTCTGATACATTTGTAGCAGTTATTAAGGAATATGAATCATATATAGGGGTGGGCGATATGGTCCTACAATAATATCATGATATTTTATGGTAATTTTGCGATAACGATAATGTTGATGATATGACAAAACATTAAATTAAAAATATATATTTTTCAAGAATACACTACTACAACAAAATGAAAGTTAAATATTATTATTGCATATGATATGATATGGCACACCCCTAACTGAGATATTAAAGTAAAACTGAATGATACTGGACAGATATCTGTCTCTAGTAGATATATAATGGGAAATGAGAAAAGTGTGAATTTTTCTTTTTCTAAAAACAGTAAAAGTAGTACCCTGATGTGATAATTAGGGATGGGTGATATGAGTAATATTTCAGGGTATATTATCGTTCACCATATTCAAAAATGTTGGCGATATTATTGTGTATGATACGATATAGTACACCCCTAATAATATATATGTGTGTGGGTATATATATATATATGTCCATTTTTGTTAATTTTTTATTTTTGTACATCATTTGAACATTGTCTACAACTGGACCAATAGAAAAGCTTCAAAATCACTTGGAAAAAATCTGGTTCCATTGACTTACATTGCAAATAAAGACTGTTTTTGGCCTCCTATTTTGTAGATACTTGTTTTTCATTGGACAGCGACTAATTATATATATCTTGAACCACTAAATGTCTCAAAAAGAAATTTTTATTATGCATTCAGGACGTTATAGAATGTTCTTACAAAGTTCTGCATATACAAACTCAGAAAAGGTCATTAAGGTCATTGTTTGGACTGTTTCACTCACAAAACCTTCAACTACAGCAGTAGTGGTCTGCCTCAGGGTGGCGCTGTAGCAAATTGGTTCACCAAGCTGGTTCTTCATAGCGATGCCTGGGATACCTTCTGAAAACCCTTACAATGTGCTGCAGCCCACTCGCCCACCTTCCCAACAGAGCCAGTAGTAGACGAGACGATGAGCAAGACCCCAGTTAACGTAAGGACGAGTGTGTTACCGAACTATTAACCAATCTATTATTATATAACTGTTTTATCTGTTAGGGTTTGTGTGTGTTGGTGTGTTCTTACCCAGGTCCATGCTTTTGGAAGCCTTCGTTGGGTAGTCGGGCACTCTTGGGGTCTGCTGGTGAGTCGGGCGGCCCGGCAGCTCCTTTTCCTTTCTGTGGTAACCAAAAAAAGGTGTGATGTTTACACCAACAAGTCAAAACATTGTGACGGCTGAAGAAAATAACGTGGACTATCTTTATGTCAAGCTGTTGGGCGTGTGTATGTTCAGTAGTGTGTATATGTGGGTGTTTCACTGCCCCCTAGTGTGTATATTCAGTAGTGTGTGTAAATGGGTGTTTCACTGCCCCCTAGTGTGTATGCTCACTAGGTTGTGCATATGGGTGTTTCACTGCCCCCTAGTGTGTATGTTAACTATTGTGTGTATGTGGGTGTTTCACTGCCTCCTAGTGTATATGTTCACTAGTGTGTGTATAGGTGTTTCACTGCCCCTAGTGTGTATGTTCACTAGTGTATGTATGTTAGTGTTTCACTGCCCCCTAGTGTTTATGTTCACTAGTGTATGTATATGTGGGTGTTTCACTGCCTCCTAGTGTATATGTTCACTAGTGTGTGTATAGGTGTTTCACTGCCCCCTAGTGTGTATGTTTACTAGTGTGTATATATATATGGGTGTTTCACTGCCCCCTAGTGTTTATGTTCACTAGTGTATGTATATGTGGGTGTTTCACTGCCTCCTAGTGTATATGTTCACTAGTGTGTGTATAGGTGTTTCACTGCCCCTAGTGTGTATGTTCACTAGTGTATGTATGTTAGTGTTTCACTGCCCCCTAGTGTGTATGTTAACTATTGTGTGTATGTGGGTGTTTCACTGCCTCCTAGTGTATATGTTCACTAGTGTGTGTATAGGTGTTTCACTGCCCCCTAATGTGTATGTTTACTAGTGTGTATATATATATGGGTGTTTCACTGCCCCCTAGTGTTTATGTTCACTAGTGTATGTATATGTGGGTGTTTCACTGCCTCCTAGTGTATATGTTCACTAGTGTGTGTATAGGTGTTTCACTGCCCCCTAGTGAGTATGTTTACTAGTGTGTATATATATGGGTGTTTCACTGCCCCCTAGTGTGTATGTTCACTAGTCTACTGTGTAGACCACTCACACTGCCCACACTAACCCCTGTTCTCTGTCAGAAGTCCCTACAATGGGCAATCGAGCACTGGAACTGGACCTCTGACCAACATTAGACGGTCACCTGGACCAGTGAGTCTGGTAAGTGTCGGTCAGGGCAGGATGAAACCAGGACTTGATGTGGGAGGAAGGCCTGAGCTGGAGTTTCGGTGTCAGGCTTTCAGAATAATGATGATGAGGTGGAACACATGACTGACCTGTGTTGTTGGTAGCTCTGCTGAGGATTGAGATCGGTCTCCATTATATCCAAGTCGGCAGGTGGAGGAGGGAACTCTTCAGCGTAGTCTTCCTCACGTACTTTATGTCTGCCGTTGGAGATGCTGATGGGACCTGATGAAACATCACAGTCATGTCAGCTCATCTCCAATAAAGTCTTAGTAAGAGAATCTTATTCTATTTTCATTACAAACTATATCACTTTGAGATGCTACGCTACTTGAAACACTTTTTCATAATACTTCCTATTAATTTACTGAATAACATGTAATATATATATATATATATATATATATATATATATATATATATATATATATATATATATATATATATATACCCTTTTAAGCTTTTTCTTGACAAATTATAATTTATAATTCTGATTATTTCAACTAAATTGGCCCAATAATTGAAATCTGTGACTCACCACACATTTTGGCACTGTTGTTGGACAAAATAAGAAAACAACATATTTCTATCTATCTATCTATCTATCTTCCAAACTGGAAGCTTTTATTTGTCCAGCAAAACACTTTATTATTTAAATATTAAACAGTATCAATAGAGTAAGTAGTGCTTTTACATACGTCAGTGTGTTTATTTAACCCTTTCCAAGCTTCTCCTAAACAACCCAGTATTATTATCAGTTCTCATCTAATACCTGCTTTGACTGCTCAGTACTTCATTAAGCTAAATCAAGATTTGCTGCTGAAGGAACTGAACACATTCATACAATGTCTGGGGCATCCAGGAGAAATCTGGAACTACACTTTGTTCTTCAAACTGGAGCTCAAGATCTGATCTACTTCTCTCACAATAACATATTCATGTTACTTTGTATTGTATGTATGATTATTTACATCAGTTCTAATCAGATCTGTTGGTGAAAATACACTTATTTATAAAGTAAAGGCTTTTAAAAGACCAGCTTAGGTGACTAAGCCTTTCATACAGTAGTGTATTACCTTAGTTGTACTTAGTTTCAACATATGGATCTTTCTGGACGTTTGCTTTGAGTGGCGCTGTATCCAATCAAATCAAATCAAATCAGAGCACTACATCACACCACATATACTGTATCAAAAAACCAGTATGTTACTAGCAAACCCAATTCTGAGCAGTTTTATGCATAAACTCACCATAAATTTCAATAAAACACACAAAAAAATAGTCCAGTGCACCTAGTGTTTAGATTTTTTAGATTTTAGATGAACTACAGATGATTTTACATTAGATTTTGCAATGTATCCCATTCATCGTCGCTCAGTCTTTGACCACAGGAGCTCTGTGGTCATTGCTAAAAACATATTCAGACAAGAAGAACAGCTCTGTGATCAAAAACTAACAATAATAACCAACTGTACGTCAGCAAAAGCAATTAAAAGAGAGGGTTTCTGATAAAGTGGCCACTGTAAACAACCTTCTTTTTTAAGAAAACATTGAAAAGCTGTTATTAATTTGATTATGTCTTTTCAGTTGTAGTCATTGTAAAGAAGCGTCCACTCTCTGTTCATTATGCTGAAAGAAGAAGCCTGTAATGAGCGTTGGATGTCTGGAGCTGCAGTATTGATTGGTCATCGTAGACGGAACCTGTTTTAGTCAATGTCTGTCTGTGTATTTAAGATTCGAATGATTTCTTCCTTTACAGTATTTGTTGCTCTTTGCTTTGAGAACCAGTTGCCTTTGTTTGCTATGGATCGTCCCACAAAACCCCCTCCACACTGGAGGATTCATGCTTCCTGTTTGTTTCCAATTCTAAGATTTTGAGTTTTCTACATCGGTTGAACACGCCAATGATAGTTTACACTGTGTGAGGACTTCATGATGAATGGACCAATAGAAGAGCTCCAAAATCGCTTGGAAAAATTCTGGTTCCATTGACTTACATTGAAAGTAAAGTATGTGTGTATATATATATATATATATATATATATATATATATATATATATATATATATATATATATATATATATATATATACTACTGTGTAAAAGTCTAAGGCACCTAAGCTGACTCTTTAAAATCCTTTATATCATCAGTAAGTCTATTTTCACCACCAGATCTTATTGTGGGAGAAGTAGATCATACATTGAGCTCCAGTTTATAGAACAAAGTGTAGTTCCAGATTTCTCCTGGACCTCAAAGCAGGTATTAGATGAGAACTGTAAACAATACTGGGTTGTTTCTACGAGGAGAAGCTTGGAAAGGGTTAAATAAACACACTGATGTACGTAAAAGCACTACTTACTCTATTAATACTGTGTAAATATGTATATATGTTTTTGCTGAGAAAATTAAAGCTTCCTATATTGATAAAAAAGCTTTTTATATATAATAATGTGCTTAAGCCCCTCAAACTTTTGCCCAGAAGTGTTTGTAATGAAGCTGTTCTACTCTATTAGTAAATTCCAGAGTTAAAGAAAAAGGCTGTTACTGCACTTCAAATACTTCACCCACAATATTTACTTAAGGCGTTTTCAAATTAACCAGCGCTTTGGGATCGAACATAAAGCATCAGCACAGCAAAACAAAGCCCGAGACATAGTGAACTATGACTAAACACAGCATCCCTCACCCACACGCCTCGCTGAGAGGGAAAAAACAAAAAGTACAGTGAATCACTTTTGACGGACAAGAGACTCTAATCAGAAAACAATGCATTTTATTTTATTTTTTTTTCACCCCCCCCCCCTGAAAATACAGCGAATAGGCTTTGTGTCGGCACGGCAACTCTCTGGAGAGAGCGGCGGAGAAGAATAGAGTGAATTTAAAACAGTTTGTTATCCGTTCGCGAGCGGCGCGCACAATGGTGGCGTATGCAAATACGGCCCACTTAGAATCCATTTCATCAGCCTAATGATTTCAAGGTCAGACCCAGCCGCATAAAAGCGCCGAGGAAAACGCAACCAAAACACGGCCCGGCCGCTGCCGCCTGGCTGGCATGCTTCCAACGTGAATACGTTTAAAAAAGCTTAACGCTGAGCGCTGGGAGTCGCGGCACCGCAACCGGTGGGGTGAGCTTTTATGACTGTGCTGCTTTAATTTCCACATAAAGATTAATTATTTCGTCAGAAGCCATCATCGCTTCTCCGTCTCGGCCTGCGTCGCATTAACGGTGCTCTCCACTCGTTCAACACCGCTTCTGAAACGGAATCCGGATAAACCGCTCGTTATTTTTGGCTTTTCTGACACGCATGCAAAATCTGTTTACTCAGTTTACCCAAAAAACTAAATACTACTACTAGAAATAACAGAACTAACGCTATTATTCCTACTGTTAATACTGTTATTATTACTACTAAACCTTATAATACCATCTCATTAAGATAAGATAAGAAGAATTAATAACGAAGTGTGGAAGAATATTTGGCTACATGGATTGTGATTCGGTCTCTGAGTGGATGAATCTGATAATTGTGAGCACAGAGTGAAAGAACATTCAAAGAGAACTCAGTCAAAACACTGAGAAGTATTTGTTGAGCATGATGTAAACATCAAGATGGACTTACTTTTACCAAAAACCAGATCACTACTTCTAGAAATAACAAGACTGATGCTATTATTACTATTATTATTATTATTATTATTACTGTTATTACTGCTATTATTACTACTAAACCTTACAATAACATATCATTTTGCTGTCAGCGTCGTGCAACCAAATTGCAACCAAAGTGTGGAAGAATATTTGGCAACATGGATTGTGATTCGGTCTCTGAGTGGATGAATCTGATAATTGTGAGCACAGAGTGAAAGAACATTCAAAGAGAACTCAGTCAAAACACTGAGAAATATTTGCTGAGCATGATGTAAACATCAAGCTGGACTTGCTTTTACCAAAAACCAGATTACTACTAGTAGAAATAACAAGACTAATGCTGTTATTACTACTATTATTACTGTTATTACTGCTATTATTATTACTAAAATATTATAATAACATATCATTTTGCTGTCAGCGTCGTGCAACCAAATTGCAAAGTGTGGAAGAATATTTGGCTACATGGATTGTGATTCAGTCCCCCGAGTGGTTGAATCTGATAATTGCCAGCACAGAGTGAAAGAACATTCAAAGAGAACTCAGTCAAAACACACCTAAAAATTGAAGTAGTGTGTTGGTGCAGGATTTTTTGTGTTTTGTGTTGGTGATACTTTTTTTTAGGCTGTGGTCTAGTGTTAGGTCATGGGTTCAAACCCCAGGACTGACCTATACTACTGTGTAAAAGTCTTAGAAATCTAAGAATTGAATTTATGCAATTCCTTCAGCAGCAATCTTGATTTAGCTTAATGAAGAACTGAGCAGTCAAAGCAGGAACTGTAAATAATACTGGGTTGTTTAGGAAAAGCTTGGAAAGGGTTAAATAAACACACTGACGTATGTAAAAGCACTACTTACTCTATTAATACTGTTTGAATATTTAAATAATAAAGAGTTTTACTGAGTACATCTAATAATGTCCTCAAATGCCTAAAACTACAGCACACTAGTGTATCTGGTTGTGCCCCTGAGCAAAGCACATAAATACACACTGTCCCAGCCAGCACTGTTTGGTGCCCCAGACCAGAAATAGCTGGGCATCAAAATGACAAATTTCCCTGGAAAGGTACATAACTGTATGTAGCAATTTCTTTATTTTGACAAAATGTGGTTCAGAGGATCCACTGACTCTAGAGGAAGGGAAAAACATACACAGAACAAAACGTACTACTACTATTTGGGAAATTTTGTTTACTACAGAGTGCATTAGCGGTTATTTATGAAAACAGCATCTGTTTTTCCTCAGAGACTAAAATGGGCCTTAAATAGAGATGATAAAATGATGATTTCAGAGGACTCTTTATGAAATGGTAAAAAACTGTCCTGCCATACTTTTAAAATAATAAATAAAAAATAAAAAATAACTGGTAGTGTTAAAAAACGTTTGAATAGTAGTGATCTAAAACGTTTGTCTGGTAGTGTATTTAAAACGTTTGTCTGGTAGTGTATTTAAAACGTTTGGCTGGTAGTGTATCTAAAACTTTTGACTGGTAGTGTATCTAAAATCTTTGACTGGTAGTGATCTAAAACATTTGACTGGTAGTGTATCTAAAACGTTTGTCTGGTAGTGTATCTAAAACGTTTGTCTGGTAGTGTATCTAAAACGTTTGACTGGTAGTGTATCTAAAACGTTTGGTAGTGTATCTAAAACGTTTGACTGGTAGTGTATCTAAAACGTTTGGTAGTGTACTAAAACGTTTGACTGGTAGTGTATCTAAAACGTTTGTCTGGTAGTGTATCTAAAACGTTTGTCTGGTAGTGTATCTAAAACGTTTGACTGGTAGTGTATCTAAAACGTTTGGTAGTGTATCTAAAACGTTTGACTGGTAGTGTATCTAAAACGTTTGGTAGTGTATCTAAAACGTTTGTCTGGTAGTGTATCTAAAACGTTTGTCTGGTAGTGTATCTAAAACGTTTGACTGGTAGTGTATCAAAAACGTTTGGTAGTGTATCTAAAACGTTTGACTGGTAGTGTATCTAAAACGTTTGGTAGTGTACTAAAACGTTTGTCTGGTAGTGTATCTAAAACGTTTGTCTGGTAGTGTATCTAAAACGTTTGACTGGTAGTGTATCTAAAACGTTTGGTAGTGTATCTAAAACGTTTGACTGGTAGTGTATCTAAAACGCTTGGCTGGTAGTGTACTAAAACTTTTGGCTGGTAGTGTATCTAAAACGTTTGACTGGTAGTGATCTAAAACGTTTGGCTGGTAGTGTACTAAAACGTTTGACTGGTAGTGTATCTAAAACGATTAACTGGTAGTGTATCTAAACGATTAACTGGTAGTGTATCTAAAATGTTTGACTGGTAGTGTATCTAAAACGCTTGGCTGGTAGTGTATCTAAAACGTTTGTCTGGTAGTGTACTAAAACGTTTGACTGGTAGTGTATCTAAAACGCTTGGCTGGTAGTGTATCTAAAACGTTTGTCTGGTAGTGTACTAAAACGTTTGGCTGGTAGTGTACTAAAACTTTTGGCTGGTAGTGTATCTAAAATGTTTGACTGGTAGTGTATCTAAAACGTGTGACTGGTAGTGTATCTAAAACTATTGACTGGTAGTGTATCTAAAACGTTTGACTGGTAGTGTATCTAAAACGTTTGTCTGGTAGTGTACTAAAACGTTTGTCTGGTAGTGTATCTAAAACGTTTGTCTGGTAGTGTATCTAAAACGTTTGACAGGTAGTGTATCTAAAACGTTTGTCTGGTAGTGTATCTAAAACGTGTGACTGGTAGTGTATCTAAAACGTTTGACTGGTAGTGTACTAAAACGTTTCACTGGTAGTGTATCTAAAACGTTTGGCTGGTAGTGTACTAAAACGTTTCACTGGTAGTGTATCTAAAACGTTTGACAGGTAGTGTATCTAAAACGTTTGACTGGTAGTGTATCTAAAACGTTTGACTGGTAGTGTATCTAAAACGTGTGACTGGTAGTGTATCTAAAACGTTTGACTGGTAGTGTATCTAAAACGTTTGTCTGGTAGTGTATCTAAAACGTTTGACTGGTAGTGTACTGAAACGTTTGGCTGGTAGTGTATCTAAAACGTTTGACTGGTAGTGTATCTAAAACGTTTGACTGGTAGTGATCTAAAACGTTTGACTGGTAGTGTATCTAAAACGTTTGACTGGTAGTGTACTAAAACGTTTCACTGGTAGTGTATCTAAAACGTTTGGCTGGTAGTGTACTAAAACGTTTCACTGGTAGTGTATCTAAAACGTTTGACAGGTAGTGTATCTAAAACGTTTGACTGGTAGTGTATCTAAAACGTTTGACTGGTAGTGTATCTAAAACGTGTGACTGGTAGTGTATCTAAAACGTGTGACTGGTAGTGTATCTAAAACGTGTGACTGGTAGTGTATCTAAAACGTTTGACTGGTAGTGTACTAAAACGTTTGTCTGGTAGTGTATCTAAAACGTTTGACTGGTAGTGTACTGAAACGTTTGGCTGGTAGTGTATCTAAAACGTTTGACTGGTAGTGTATCTAAAACGTTTGACTGGTAGTGATCTAAAACGTTTGACTGGTAGTGTATCTAAAACGTTTGACTGGTAGTGTATCTAAAACGTTTGACTGGTAGTGATCTAAAACGTTTGACTGGTAGTGATCTAAAACCACTTAATCTCTGATTGGTCAGGGCACAATAAAACCTCAGTGGTTGGTGAAAGACACCTTACTATACACTACATGGTCCAGCTATTGAAGAATGTTGATTGTTCTTGTACTCACCTGGAGCACGCTCGTAGATGCTATTGGTTACCATCGGGGGGTTTGAAAAATCACTGGCTTGGCTGTTGTCGGCCCGCTGGACAGGAGGGCTCTCTCTGGCCTGGCTCTGACTGGTCTCCTACAAACGGAAAGAATTCAATTTTATTCATGAAGCAGCTTCTGAAAGAGTCCAGCCTCTGACCTAATGTGGGGGCAGACCGCTAATGAGTATGCCGAAGAACACAGCACCAGGAAACACAATTCCACAAGAAGCATAAGGTAGTAACATAGAGAGGAACCAAACGAAGAACCTAGTGCTCTGAACTGAAGAGTGGAAATACTGAAAGAATAAACCTTCAGGACTGGATTTGAAATTAAGTTACACAGTGAAGGTAACGTCAATCAGAGTTTATCTAGTGTTTAGGGTCTTCATTACATACCCATGTGTTAATTCGTTTAGCCTTTTTAAAGGACTGGTGACCTGTCCATGGTGTACCTCAATAAATGAATGGATGGATGGATGGATGGATGAATGCAAATATGGTACCAACCCCTGATTTTAGTTTTGCAATATAGCTTTTCAATATTAATAGATATCAGCAATATGTTAAACACTGCCTGGTATTCAGGGTGTTCCCATGTCCTCTAGCTAACTGAATGTTATCTAGCAGTTCACTCACAATAGCAGCACCGATGGTATCCATGCTAGCTCAGTGTTTGGTTTAAGAAACCTTCCTTTGAAAATGCTCTTCTCTGGTTTTCAACTGAGATCCTATACATCTCCTAACGTCTACACTGAGAATAGTTATAGTAACCAAGCTTAGAAGAAACGGCTGAGTGAACCAACTTGCTACAGATCCACAATCAGGTAAACCAGTGCTACATCTCTGGTTAGTTCCCAACACCAAAGACGGAAGCTCAATGATAGTTGATGAAGAAAGCTAAACAAAGATGATGGTAAGACCTCTGGGGGTTCATGAGGTTGGTTAGAGGGTTCCCACTGTATGGTGCCCCTTGGATAAGAAGCCATGTTCACAAGCCTATGTAAGATTAAAGAACATCTTGTGGAACAGTTAATTGTAGAGAAACTTATTGGCGATTGGGATTCTACGCAGTGGTGACAATAACGAAGGCTCGTGAGGTACCACAACATTTCCGAACCCACCAGTGACCAAGCCCTGTCTCTTTCGAGGTTTTCTACATGACTACCATACCAGAAACTGGTGGTCTCTTTTGTCCTGCTCTACTCAGGACTCCTCAATATAATTACCAAAGCAATATGCTTCAGTCCCAAAGCTTATCTCAAAACTAGGCTGGAACAATGGCTCAAGAGTCAGGCCAGAGGTAGTTGATACATTTCCCCGGAATGGAGCACTCGACGCCAACCCCCTTCGATTACATCGTAACCATTTAACTATGTGGAGATCTTGAGATCTACTACATCCCAGCTTGCATGACTGCCTGCTTCAAGAGGAAATGTGTCCACCAGGCTCTAGCGCCGAGAAGCCATGGTAAGGAATGGTGAGGAGTCGTCTATATAGCTGCCTCCTGTGTCCATAGCTTAACGCTGGTGATGGTGAACGGCCACCTGACCGCCGCTCCAACAACAAAAGTCAGTCGCCGGAGTTAATCGCGATGAGCCGGACGGACTAATTACGAACGGGTCACAGCTGCTTGGCTCAGAAGTCGTCAAGAATCCAGCTGGTAAATGATTAAAGCCGCGATTTGACACAGTTCCAGCGATCCGCCAGCCGCGGGCGACTTGTCAGACAGCACTAGTCGAGGCAGAAAAGGATGCAGACGCAACAAGATGAAGACGTGGACCGCGGGCTGACGCCTATTGATGAGCGTCTCTCTTTGGTAAAGGCAGCTGTCAGCTTCGGAGCAGGGGCACGCAGTAGGAGAGCTTCCACTGCCTTTATACTGTCACAGTGAGCGTGCACACACCAACACACCAACACTCCCGTTCGCACACTCTTTATTCACCGTCTCACAAAAGCTCAGGCATATAGAGTCAGCTGAATGGACATGAAAGGTAGTAGGATATCACCATATCAAAGTCCCTTCCAACGTACACGTGCAGTAATATTGGATTTGGGGCGAGAGAGAGAGAAAGAGAGAGACAAAAAGAAAAGAGAGAGAGAGAGAAGGAAGGGGGGAGGCATATCATTAGTGGGAATGATGGCTCTTTACATATGTCATGCTTTTCATACGTCTCTCGCTCACTCCGACTCTCTCGCTTCCCGAGCGAGTACAGACTCCTGCCGGCCCGAAACAAAAGATTTTCCCTCTGTACACACACAGAGCGAGAGAGAGAGAGAGAGAGAGAGAGAGAGAGAGAGAAATGTGTCACAAAGTAGGTCTTCCTGTCTTCGGCTTTCACTCTGATCAGCGGGCTGACGGGGAGAGTGTGCAACGTCTGAAACGCATACAAGAAAACGCAACGCAGCATCAGAGCAGCAACAGGAAAAGAGGGGCCGGGTGAAAGATCCCCCCGTTCTTTCATCCGTCCGCTTCGCAAAAGGCCCTGCTAGTAAAAATCAGAAATCTGTCTATTCTCCTTAAATCCACCATCCGCTCTCCTCCATCCGTGCAGCATTAGCAACCAGACCAAGCCCCCCACCACCAGCCAAATCTGCTGAAGACATGAGTGGGAATGTGTCTGGATCAGTTTGAAGGGGCGTGTCGGGTTTGCTTCTTCATGGTAGACCCTCTTCAGTAGGATTCAGAAGATCCTACTCTACAAACTGGAAGCAATGTTGAGTAAGGCTTTGGATGATGAGGCTATCATGAACATGCCGGCCTTCCAAGAAACAATGTGGTCCAACAAACTGGTTCTTCAATCGTTTATCTCCTGCAGCTCCAGTCAAATCAATCGGACTCCCTTATTCCGCTGTCCTTCGAAGAAGTCACTAGAGGTGGAAGTCCGAGACATGTGTTACGTCTCTGGGGTTTGAGATCCAGAGTGAAATTCAAGACCTAAGGTTCTGGGGTGCAAGTCCGAGTCCAGGGTCAAGGAGTTAAGGTTTCAGTATCTGGGGTGTAAGTCTGATTCAAGCCTCCCCTTGAGTTGGAATCAAGTTTTAAGACTCTGGGAGTCCAGGGTCAAACCTCTAAGATGCAATTCTGAGTTAGGTTTTAGTATCTGGGGTGTGAGTCTGATTCAAGCCTCCCTTGAGGTCAGAGTTGGAGTCAAGTTTTAAGTCACTGGAAGTCCAAGTCCAGGGTCCAACCTCTAAGATGCAATTCTGAGTTAGGTTTTAGTATCTGGGGTGTGAGTCTGATTCAAGCCTCCCCTGAGGTCAGAGTTGGAGTCAAGTTTTAAGTCACTGGAAGTCCGAGTCCAGGGTCCAACCTCTAAGATGCAATTCTGAGTTAGGTTTTAGTATCTGGGGTGTGAGTCTGATTTAAATCTCTAGAGTGAAGTCTGAGTCCAGTGTCAAATCTCCTTAATACAAGTCTGAGATAAATCTCTCAGGTACAGCTTAAGTCTCCGGGGTACAAGTCCAAGTTCTGTGTCTAGTTTCTGAGGTGTGGGTTGAGTCTTAAGTCTCTGAGGTTTTGGGTCTTTGTCTTTGAGTTATGAGTTCCAGTCACATCTTGAATCTCTGGGGTGTGAGTCTGATTTAGGTCTCCATCCACTGAGGTCAGAGTTTGAGTTGGGTTTTAAGTCTCTGGGAGTCCGAGTCCAGTGTCAAGCCTCTAAGATGCAAGTCTGGGGTGAGTCATGAGTATCTGGGGTGCAGGTCTGATTTAGGTCTCAATTCTTTCAAATGAGAGTCTGAGTCAAGTTTGCGCCCAGTGTAAACCTCTAAGAAGGAAGTTAGAGTCAAGTCTCGAGCTTCTGGGGTGTGAGTCTCATTGAAGCCTTGCATCTCTGGGTTGAGTCCATTGTCAAGTCTCTGAGATGAAAGTCCAAGTCAAGTCTCAAGAGGTTTGAGTCCAGGTCTTTGTTTCTGAGTTATAAGTTCCAGTCACATCTTGAATCTTTCAGGTGCGAGTCTGATTTAAGTATCTAGAGTGAAGTCCGAGTCCAGTATAAAATCTTCTTAATGCAAGTCTGAGATAAGTCTCTCAGGTACAGCTTAAGTCTCCGGGGTACACGTCCAAGTTCAGTGTCTAGTCTCTCAGGCTTGGGTTGAGTCTTAAGTCTCTGAGGTTTTGGGTCTTTATCTTTGAGTTGAGTTCCAGTCATATCTTGAATCTCTGGGGTGTGAGTCTGATTTAAGTCTCTAGAGTGAAGTCCGAGTCCAGTGTCAAATCTCCTTAATGCAAATCTGAGTCAAGTCTGAGTTCAGTGTGAAGTCTTTGGGGTTTGTGTCAAATGTAGAGTCACTGTAGAGTTTGATTCAGGTCTTGAGCCTCTGGAGTGCGAAACAGTCAAAAGTTGAGTATTTAGTAGAGAATTAGTTTAGTCTTGATTTAACTTTACAAAGTAAGTCCCTATTATTGATTTCAAATGAACTTATTTCAAATAAACATATTTAAAATAAAACGCCCGTACTCGCCTCCACACTTCTGGCCTGCAGAGTACGCCAACATGCCTCCGTGACGCCTTCAAAAGGCAATACATTCTACGTCTCAATCAGAGAACAATCATGGTGGGGGCTTGAGTCCACCAGCAAGGACAAAGGCCCAACAAAGGCCCAACAAAAGAGGACCCCAAATGAGACCCGAAAGCTCGAGCTCCCTTACTGGACTGCTGGGGCAGGAGTGACCGAGGGTCAGACTCCCTCAGGCTAGCCCCAAGCGTCCTTTCATTAAAACTCCAAAACCGCCTTTTATCCGAGGAGCCCGTGGTGTAATCTGATTAACTAGCTAAGCAAGAAGAGGCCCAGTGTGGAGAGAGGATTAGGGGTCACTTTGAGGGTGTGATCGAAGCACCTCCATAAAAGAAATGGGGGGGTGGGGGGGTGGGGCGGCGGGTTGGACTGAAAACAGCCAGAGAAAACAGGACCACGGCAGACAATGAGCAAAGGAAGAAGCATGAAGTCTGAAAACGTTACTTTGTCTAGTTATTGTGCTACTACTTTAGATTAAGAGGTGTTAAGTTACATAGTACAAATACTTAGTTACTTTACTTAAGTAGATATTTAGTTATTAATACTTTACTGGAGTAATTATTACATTTACACTTCATTATCAGTACTTTCTACTCCTTACATTTACACTCCATTATCTGTACTTTCTACTCCTTACATTTACACTCCATTATCTGTACTTTCTACTTACGTTTACACTCCATTATCAGTACTTTCTACTCCTTACATTTACACTCCATTATCAGTACTTTCTACTCCTTACATTTACACTCCATTATCAGTACTTTCTACTCCTTACATTTACACTCCATTATCAGTACTTTCTACTCCTTACATTTACACTCCATTATCAGTACTTTCTACTCCTTACATTTACACTCCATTATCTGTACTTTCTACTCCATACATTTACACTCCATTATCAGTACTTTCTACTCCTTACATTTACACTCCATTATCAGTACTTTCTACTCCTTACATTTACACTCCATTATCAGTACTTTCTACTCCTTACATTTACACTCCATTATCTGTACTTTCTACTCCTTACATTTACACTCCATTATCAGTACTTTCTACTCCTTACATTTACACTCCATTATCAGTACTTTCTACTCCTTACATTTTAAACATAGTCTCGTTACTCTTATTTCATTACAGCTTGTTTTCATTCATATACATTTACACTCCAGTAATGATTATTGATAACATGTCTTTGAAGTTTGACTTCATTACAATACTTATACTATACTAGTTTACAATACTAGTTATCATATCTTCTGCTCCATGAAACACATGTTAATGCTCAGTAGTAACAGATATGCTTCTTTAATATATTTACATTGTACTAAACTACATTCATGTTAAATGGAAGTATATGCGGCTGAAACAGGAAGCCTAGCGCATCCCAAATTCATCAACATTAACATTTTAATATAACATTATAGTCATTATGGCTTTTAGAAGAATGGGGTTTTTGGGGAGGTGGGCTAGTGCACTATAGACCCCTGTGGTGCGGCCTAAGCTTTTGTACTTAATGGCATTTTTCCATTACATTACTTTTACTTTTACACTTTAAGTAGTTCTGAAATCAGTACTTTTACACTTTTACTGGAGTAAAAAGCTTCAGTTGATACTTCAACTGCTACAGTAGTATTTTTAAACCCTAGTATCTATACTTCTACCTGAGTAATGAATGTGAATGCATTACAAGATTCCTTTAAAATGGTTTAAAATGAGTTTACCAATGATTATTAATTTGACTATAAAAACCTTAAATCCATAAATAAGCATATTGCAAATACATAAAAGTAGCAAATACATAAAAATATTTATGTTTATTTAGTTTTATTTTATTTTACTTTATTTTATTTTATTATTATTATTATCTTTTTATTTTATTTTTCTATCATGATTGTTTTAATGAGTATATTTTATTTTATATTATTTTATTAAATTTTTACTAACATTTTTTACTTTATATTTTATGCATCTATATTAAATGCTTATTTAAAATTTGTATTTTATTTATTATTATTTTTGCTCATTTTTGCCTTCAATCCCTTAAAATGTATATGCTCGGCTGCATTGAAAATGAGATTAAATAAAGATTGATATATAACACGAACAAAAAGGTGTTAGAATAACTGAACCCACAGATTTGAATGTTTACCAATCTTACTTCATCTTTTCCATCGGTCAGCATCTATCAAATAGAAGAGCCCACTCACTTTAGACTGTTATTAATGTGTTATAACAGTTTACTAATACCTTGCACAGTGTTTAAAACCTGAAACTTACTCATTAATAAACTAATTTTAAAACATTTATAAACCAATTATATGATCTTATTCTAAAGTGCGACAGTTATGTTGGACAATGAGGGAAATTCAAGTGTTTACAACTCTATGACAACGTTTGGCCATTGGGTTTGTAAGTGAACGGTTTACATTTAACTTAAGAGCCGGAAAGATGGCCCCCGGAAAGGTAAGAGGTGGGCACATCTGTCAACAAATGATACGATCCAAAACTTTGCATGGCTATCTTTCCTCTTTCCTGGATTGCATGCAAAGTAATTCAGAATGGTTTTGATGAGGAATGTTTAACTGTAGAGAAACCAAACGTTGATTTTCTTAAAATAGTGGGGACCGGGGACCAGGGGGCCATGATGGTACCAACACAAATATAAAAATTTAATTGAATATTTAAAAACAAACAAATCAGTGAACATACACATCATCATCATTAGCCTTTTATTAAAACTACCGTAGACAATATCTCAGGTATGCCATTCCCAGTTCCTGATCTGGGTTGATCTTCATGTAAACATCTGTCCTGAGTTTTAAACGTGGGGACTGAATATATTAAACAAACCATTCCTGGCATGAAATCTGAGCGATAGCTGTGATTAAAAGAGTTGCTTGAGTCGCCGGACAATTTGACCCTTCCTGTCAAGGAATGACCGCAAGGGAACAAAGCTATTGAAGATCAAAGGAACGGGACTCCGAAGTCAAGCATCAAGGATACTACAGGTCATATTAGGCATGAGGACATGAATCACTAGCCGTCCAATCCCAAGCAAGCTGGGTTTACCGTGAGAGACTTGTAAGCCAGGTTTCAATCATTCAAATCTTTTGAAAACGTGATGCATTTGGTAGGTTTTTAATGGCCGGGTCACGGACGAGCATTGGCCCCCATCTAATGAGGTCGGAAATCTCAGTGTCCACCTCTATGACGTCCACCTCGCATCTGGGAAACTCACCAAACAGTTCTGGGAGCTCATTGAGTTTTGTTCAAATTAGGCATTTTCGGCAACCTTTGGAAAGCCGTAGACCAGGGGTCACTAATAGCCGGACTGCGGATCCGGACCCAGACTTTGTCCAAGGTTCAAGATTCAAGAGTTTTATTGTCATGTGTACAGCAGAACAGACACTATACAATGAAATTCTTACTTTGCTGTTCCTCCATTCACCAATAAAGATAACAAAAAAATAAATAAAATTATATACAAAATATATAAAGTATAATAATCCGGATGTATACTGTACATTTACAATAAATACTAAAGTCAAAATAAATAATAAATAACGTTGGCTACCGGAGGAACACACAAAGACGTCTGCCATGGTGGGTGCCATTTGCCCCCCATCACTATTAGACGCTACCGCGGCCCGGCGTATGTGGTCCCACGTACTTTAAGTGTCCTCTGGAAACACTTCTGTTGAGTTGTGGACGGTTTTGCAGCACACGTTGATTCTTCTCGCCCACCGTAGATATCCCACTATTCCAAGTTCTAGCATTTACACTCTTGTTTTTACACGCAATGTTCTGGAGGGTTTGAAAATTTTGGGCTTTTCCATTTGGGTTGGTTTGGACGTTTTTTCAAACACTCAATTGTTTTGATTGATCCAATTACAGACAGGCTCTTAAACCGTGGGCAAATTTCAGGGACATCCTCAGAGCCTGGTTCACCAGAAAGCTATTCGGCGTGTCTCGCCTCCCACTCGCTCTCTTATCATGCCACTCCGTCGGGGTGATTAATGGCATATTGATCAGCTTCGCTGCATGTGATTAATGGCGAACGCGTCGCGGCCGACACATCACCTTTTATTGAGCGTCCGTTTAGAGCGCTCGCCAATCGCCATCCATCTCGGGCTGGATGGGGCGGGGGGTAGGCTAATGCCCTCCCGTGATGCTCAGCTGTTTGCAGCCAAAGTCAGATTCCACGACTCAATAATCATTTGTCTTCATTTCTTCTTCTTATCAAGCAGCGTTGAAGAGCCATGTCCGCGCTGACGGGCCGCTCTGACTCGACCTTGGAGGCGAATTGAACTCAAGTTCAGTGCCTCAGCGTAGCGTCGTGGAACTGACTCGAGCACACGGGCACATCTGTCTGGATTCGAGGCGGAACTCACTCGTCCTTTCACGAGCAGCAAGCACATGCAAGGAAGACGGTTTAAGGCTTGAGGAACATTGAGGAATGAAAACGTGGAGACAAGTGTGGGGGGGGTCATCATATCTTGAAGGCATCAAGAACATGGAGCTTAAACCAGTGGTGTCCAACTGGGAACTTTACTAGGTTCACCTTCTTCTATCTACACTCACTGTCCAGTGTATCTCTGTATACTTTATTACTCTGTTCTTTAATGATCAGGACCCCCACAGGACCACCACAGAGAAGATACTATTAGGGATGTGGGTCACTCTTAGAACTGCAGTGAAACTGACATGATCCGGATAACAGCGTCCTGTAGACAGCGTCCTGTGGACAGCGTCCTGTAGACAGCGTCCTGTGGACAGCGTCCTGTAGACAGCGTCCTGTAGACAGCGTCCTGTAGACAGCGTCCTGTAGACAGTGTCCTGTGGGCGGCGTCCTGTGTCCACTGATGAAGAACTAGAGGAACACAAGCTGTGCAGCAGCAGATGAGCTACTGTCTCTGACTTTACATCTACAAGGTGGACCAGCAAGTAGTAGGAGTGTCTAATAGAGTGGACAGTGAGTGGACACAGTTTTTAAACACTCCAGCAGCAGCACTGCTGTGTCTGATCCACTCCCACCAGCACAACACACACTAACACACCACCACCAAGTCAGTGTCACTGCAGTGCTGAGAATGATCCACCTCCCCAATAGTACCTGCTCTGTGGTGGTCTTATGTGGGGGTCCTGACCTATCCAAGTGTGCAATGTGTACCTAAATGTTGAGTGTGGTAGTACTTGGTGTGTAGTGTTTGGTTTGGACCCCAGGATCACGACTGGCTTAGAAGCTTAGAAGCCTTAGATCTTTGAGGGCAATGATTTAGGTGAGCATAGGACCTGAACAGGTAAGGAAGGAAGGGAGGTAAGGAAAACCACCACTACACTGGTAAAGGGGTTTCATGGATCTTCTTCATGGTTTTGGGGGGACACATGCCTAAACTTACCTGGTCACTAACGGAAGGTGGCCCCCAGTGAACATGGCGAGACGTCTGAAACAAAGATTTGACACTAATGTAGAAAACCTCACAGGGCTTGTCTCTAATAACAGTGTAGTTACACACAAACAACAACGTAACTACTAGTGATGTAGCTAGTGTTACATATGGACTACAGCAGTAGAGCATATGCAATTACACGAGTGTATCAGTTACATGTAATTAAATAAGAGTATCTTAATAGTATCTTAATAGTATCTTAATAGTATCTACAGCTTGTGTTATTACATTGGAGTGTAATTACATTACATATGACAGGAAGGAAGGACAACATTTCCAGTGTAGATACTGTCTTAATGTAACACCTCCATGTAACACATCTACACAGTTACACTCAAGTTATTATCAATTTCTAATTACATGAGAGAGTGTATAGTGTTACAACTATGAGTTGTTACTACGTACAACTATGTACAACCATATGCACAACATCACAAATAGCTGTACATAGTTGTACGAAGTTACAACTCATAGTTGTAACTGTATATTCTCTTTATGTAACTGTAACTACACACATCTATGTACAGCTATGAACAACTATGCACATAATATCATACATAGTTGTACGTAGTTACAACTCAGTTGTAACAGTATATTCTCTTTATGTAACCGTAATTAAGTACATCTATGTACAGCTATGAAGAACTATGTACATTAAAATTGTTATAACTCATAGTTGTATCAGTATATTCTCTCTATGTAACTACTTGCATATATGTACAACTATGTACATTAAAATATCATACATAGCTGTACATAATTGTACAGAGTTATAACTCATAGTTGTAACTGTATATTCTTGCTACGTAACTCTATGCACATCTATGTACAGCTATGAACAACTATGTACATTAAAATAGCATACATAGTTGTACCTAGTTACAACTCAGTTATAACACTATATTTTCTCAACGTAACTGTAACTATCTACATATATGTACAACCATGTACATTAAAATATCATACATTGTTGTAAGAAGTTACAACTCAGTTATAACACTATATTCTCTCTATGTAATTACGTACGTCTATGTACAGCTATGAACATCTATGCACATGACAATATCATACATAGTTGTATGTAGTTATAACGTAGTTGTAACAGTATATTCTCTCTACATAACTGACTACATACATATATGTACAGCTATGTACAACTAAGTACATTAAAATATACATAGTTGTACACATTTGTATCAGTATATTCTCTCTATGTAACTGTAACTACGTACATCTATGTACAACCATGTACATTGAAATATCATACATAGTTGTATGTAGTTATAGCTCATAGTTGTAACAGTATATTCTCTCTATGTAACTGCAGCTATGTACATATATGTACAACTATGTATGATATTTTAATGTACATAGTTGTTCATAGCTCTACATATATGTACAACTCAGTTGTAACACTATATTCTCTTTATGTAACCGTAACTTCAAAAATCTATGTACAGCTATGAACAACTATGTACATAACAATATCATACATAGTTCTACATAGTTGTACGTAGTTACAACTCATAGTTGTAACAGTATATTCTCTCTATGTAACCGCAACTACGTACATATATGTACAACTATGTACATTAAAAAATCATACATAGTTGTACGTAGTTACAACTCAGTTGTAACACTATATAGATCTCTTTATGTAACTTTATGAACAACTTTACATCCCATACATAGTTGTGTGAAGTTATAACTCATAGTTGTATCAGTATATTCTCTCTATGTAACTGTAACTACGTACATCTATGTACAGCTATGAACAACTATGTACATTACAATATCATACATAGTTGAAGGTAGTTATAACTCATAGTTGTAACAGTATAGTCTCTCTACGTAACTGTACGCACATCTATGTACAGTTATGAACAATTATGTACACTAAATATATCCAACATAGTTACAACTCAGTTGTAACACTATATTTTCTTTATGTAACCGTAACTTCGAAAATGTATGTACAGCTATGAACAACTAAGTACATTAAAATACACATAGTTGTACCCAGTTGTCCGTAGTTACAACTCGGTTGTAACACTATATTCTCTCTATGTAATCTTAATTAAGTACATCTATGTACAGCTATGAACAACTATGTACACTACAATATCATACATAGTTGTACGTAGTTATAACTCCTGGTTGTAACAGTATATTCTCTTTATGTAACTGTATCTACATCCATGCACAGCTACGTATGATACTGTTATGTAATTACATGAGGCAAACAAGAATTGATACACGTGTGTAACTATATAAGCTGTACTGCTGTTATTTATCTGTAACAGTGTCTCCATCACCAGTAGTTACATTGTTGTTACATGTGTTATTTGTTGTAACTACGCTGTTATTAGAGACACTTCATATAAAGTAGGACCAAAAGATTTGATGTTTGGGGGGCACTTTGGCCAATGTGGGCTTCATGTGAAAGACCTGTTTGTTACCTGTTTGAAACTTTTAGCAACCGACCAAGCCCACTCCACAACTCAACAACTTCATAAAGACCCTCTACCTGTCACCCGGGGCCTCACCTCCTAACAGCTTAACGAAGAAAACCTATCAGAAAGTCAACGTACGCCGCTTGACTCGAGTCAAGTGAGAATCTGACCTTTGTCTTCCGGAAGGAACGGCGCGAGGCGCGCTTCTTAAAAAAGACCAAAGACGACAACAAAGGCAAGAATTGCGTAACACACAATTTCCACACCGAGTTATACATTCCGCAAAGCCTTGCGTACGGAAATAGCCGAGCGAAGGAAATGCAGGAAAATCCCAGAAGGAGACAGCAAGCAGAGAGAGAGAGAGAGAGAGAGAGAGAGCATGCAGAGATTTCAGAACCTTTATTAGACAAACAGAAATAGATACAGGGAGGAAGTTAGTGCGTCCAATGTTTTCAAGCAAGGTGGAGCAATTAAACATGAAAGGAAACTATACGATAATGAGCTTTTCCACAAATAAGTGAACAAATAACAAAAGAATAAATGAATGCACACAATATTTACAAGCGTTAGAACAGAAACGGGAGGCAAAGAAGTAAAGAACAAGGAAAACAAGTTGCTGACCTTCTGTTTATAATCCTTAGGGTTTGAAAGAAGCTCAATCTTTCATTGGAAACATGAAATTCTACAGTACATTTCAAACCAAACTATTATTATATGACTAATATATTTAGAGGTTCTACAGTCTGGGACAAAAGAAATGGGTCAAGCCCAAAGCATGCTGGTTATTACTAATACTGGAGTCCATATGGAGGACAATTTGTCCCATTAAACACAAACTAAGACCCTCAAAACATCACTAATTTACTAATTTACTGATTAGCTAATGACTTGTATGTTGAATGTTCTGGACTTGGCCCAGTGTTTTGGCCCAGGAGTGAACACTGGGTTCCACTATGTTTGAGTCTACAATGACTGTATCCTCATACTTCAGTGCTCGGTGCTCTCTAACTGTCACTAGCTTATTAAACTCAGTTCTAATTGATTGTCTTTATAGCAATACGAGGCTGTACAGTATAACGAAACATTGTCAGGCTACGTATCCAGTGTGGTACTTAAAGGGAAGCCTGGCTGGTCACACTTGTAAGCCTTAATATGGTGTAAAGACCCAAAATTGTTAATACACGTTGTAAAAAAATTACAAAATTAACTTTTTTATTCTAAATATTTAACATATAGGCTGGGTAGATGATGTCAGATGGTTGCCGAGCACTAAACTTGACTGTGGTGTGAAGGAGTGAATGTTAGTTACTAACCCAGCTTAAAGAAAACCATGTACATTGTGTTGTTGATGTTGTTTCAGTGAAAGGCAGTGTGAAGACTGATATTAGTCTAAACAGCTTCACAAACATAAACAAGGAGAATAGTTAGTGAAGCAGCGTGTGGACCAACACAGCCACCCAAAGACCCCCGCTCTGCTCTCCTCACTTCAGTCTGGATGAGTTTGAGTGGTTCAGTAGACCACCACTGGTGAGAGACTTGACGGAGGCTGTTGGTTTTAAGCGTAGACTAAAACACAATGCAGTGTCACAGTTTCTCCACACAGGAAGTCCAAAAGCTCCAGATTATGGAGAACCGCGAGAAGAACCATGAACGTGAGCTGGATTCTCTCCTGGCGTCCCAACAACATCTGTAGTTACAACAATGGTGACCTACGAGCAGCGGATTTTACAGGAAATCTTATAAATCTGATACTTTTAGAGATTTTTATAACGTGTCCTAATAATTTGTGGTCATTACACCATGTTAAGGCTTACAAGTGCTACCAGCCGGGGTTCCTTTAAAGGCTAAGCACCAGCTAATATGGAAATGTCAAACCCTCAATAGAGCTTAATTAAAAGTGAGAAAAAGTTTTATTTTTAAAAGTTAAGAAATACGGCTCAAAACACTGTGGTTTAGCTCCGCCCACTGCCGTAGGTGTTACGCGTGTGATGTAGATAGATGGTGGACAACAATGCTAGAAGATGCTCTTACAGTAATACACAATGACAGAAAGCTGGTGTTGTTGTTTTTGGCTGCAGTGATTGGATGTACAGTGGGACCCCCGTACACAAACGACCCAAAGACCCCAAATATCCAGAAAGTGGACTAAATTTAAACTTTAATTGGGACTGAAGATTATCACAGCTATGGGACGTAGGCTTACGCGACGACTGGAGGTAAACCAGGTAAGCTCAGTTACTGAGCCTGCTTTAGCTGATGTTAGTTAACATTAGCTTCACTTGCTAAGTTCAGTGGCTCTAAGCTAATTTATGCTGAGCTAACTTATGCTAAGCTAACGTAGTTGAGTTATGAAGGTTTATAGAGTCGTATGAGAGCGAATTCCACTTTCATCATATTTACTACAATAACTGCACCTCTATTAGCTGGTTGCTAGGCTGTTGTCATGAATACTGTTGGTTATTTATCTAGATAGTGTTTACACTCAGGATGAGCTGCTGTTGTGGGTGTGGTTTGACTAAAAGTATCAGGACTAAGTGATACGGTGGTCTAAAAGTATCAGGACTAAGTGATATGGTGGTCTATTTCTACATTACAGCTCTTTCACATTCAAATTCAGAAACATCATCAGAATCTGAAGAAGCAGTTCTGGAACATTCTCAGTCCCAGTCAGTCATAGTGCTGTTACCGTGGCGCTGTTTACTGTCCACCAGTGGCGTCACACGGTAGCGTTTCCATAGTGACCTCAGGTTTTTCCGTCAACGTAATTAAAATCATCTATTTTAAAGTAAATTAAGCGTTAATTTAATTTAAAGTCATGTTTATATATTCTCAGTATCTAGAACAATGTGAAATCACCAGGGGGGTCCGTAAGTAGTGCTCAGCCTTTAAAGTTAAGAAGAGGTACATAAGCAACAAAGCAAAGCGAACCCACAGCCACTCAGAGGCCGCCGGAGAGCCGATAGTGGCCATACTTGTGGTAGCGGTGGACGAGCCCCCAGGGCCCGGGTTCGGAAGCCCTGCGGCGCAGAACGGGCGGTGCAGCATGCAGGACGGACGCAGCGCTGGCCGCGGCTGGGCATACCTGGGCAGGGAGGCGCTCCGTAGACCGCAGGACCACCAGTTGGATGGTCCCTCGCAGGTTGCCCTCCATGGACATGGAACGCCTCAGGGTCTCCATGGCGTCATGGTTGGAGCGGCCAAGCAGCGATTCCCCATTGACGGCCAAAAGCTGGTCGTTCACACGGAGACGGCCGTCCTAGGAGAAGGAGAGGATTAGTGGGGGGAGCAACTTCTCAGTGGTGGGCATACCTCGAATACTGTAGACCCGCCAAAACACGTTTAGCATAAACACTACGTTCAAACCCCAGCAGTCATAATCTGCATGTCTGAATCAATACACAGCTGTGAAATAATAATCTAAATAATCTAATAATCTAATAATCTAGACCCGCTGTGGTTTCTCACAGCCCCGCACTAGGTTGCAAGTAAAATTACCCTTAATATTATTGATATATCATCATTTCCCATTTAATATGACTGCACAAACACCATTGTTTAACTAATTCCTATGTAGCTGATGGTTAAATGTAATAACATGTACTGTATAGTAAAAGTAATACACTATATAATAATAGCATTATACTATAAAATGTATAGTAATAAAACATACACTATATAATATATAATAAAAGTATTACACTATAAAATGTATAATAATAATACATATACCATATAATATATGGAAATAATACATATACAATTAAATATATAGTACTAATACATATACTATATAGTAATAGACTATATAATATTTAGTAATAGTATTATACTATAAAATTTATAGTAATAATACATATACTATATAGTAATAGTAATATACTATATAATATACAGTAATAATATATATACTCAAAAGTAATAGCAATATACTATACAATATATAGTAATATTGTAATAATACATATACTATATAGTAATATACATAAACTATAAAATATATAGTTATAATACATATAATATATAGTAATAATGCATATACTATATAGTAATACTACATATACTACATAATATATAGTCATAATACATATACAATATAATATATAGTTATACTACATATACTATATAATACAAAGTAATAATACATATACAACATAATATATAGTAATAGTACATATACTATATAATACATAGTAATAAATACACTATATAATATATAGTAATAAATATACTATATAATATAAAATAATCCTACATATACTATATACTATATAGTAATACTACATATACTTTGTAATATATAGTAATAATACATATACTATATAATATATAGTAATAATACATATACTATATAATATAAGGATGTTTAAAACAAGCAAAATGATCAGTAAAACTTGAGCAGCTGTCATGAAATAACTTGTGAACATACTTGTGAACATACTTGTGGGGCTTATGCTAATGAGGATCAGTAGTTATTACATTTAGTTTGAAAACAAAGTAATGCAATGCTGTATTGTAGTCTATTATGTTCTAAGCTGTGTGTATTGTCTGTGTTTGCTCTTAAACTGTGTCCAGGACACTCGGGTCAGTCTATTTCTGCTTATCCTTATATGGTCACTTCTGTCACAGCTCTGCTTTGTTGCTCCTATTGTTGGCAACTGACCAAATTCTGATGTGCCGAAGCCCACATAGCCACAAGTCTGTCACCAGACTTTTGGGGCAGTTTGTCTATATGACTGTGATCTACTCTACATCTAGACATGTATTCTACAGCCAGACATCTGGCTCCCTGTCCTGAAAAGGGTTTGGATCCAACATCAAACCTATAAAAAGCTTGTTACAACAGATGTGTACTGGATGAAGCCTTTATGAATGTTAATGTACATTCATGTCTGTTGTCACTAAATCCTTATGCAAGTGTCATATATATATATATATAAATTATACAGTAACTTCAAAACAAGGAATACTCGAGATGATTTGAGGTCCTATGATTGTGAGGATGACATTAGAAAGTTATACAAACTCTAACATCATAAGTAGTTTTTTCTAATTTAATGTTTATGGCACAAACATTGACACTAGAACATATTCTCTGAATCTCCCCAGCACTGCAATTCTGAATGGACAATATCTAAGGTCATATATTATCACTGCTGTATTAAAAAGTCTTTGGCTTTGTTTACAATAGCCCACTATGCACTACTTGTGCAGTAGTAATAAGTAGTACACAATATGAGCCCGCATTAAATTTGTCCAGAAAAATTAACTACAAGTAAACTGGCCATACACTTCCATAATGCATAACCTCAAACATAAACATAAACACTCAATCCATACTTTTATTAGTTTTTATGATCTATAATATTTAATTAGTTTTATTTTTACTAGTATTTTTGTTTATTATAATTTTTGTTTGCTCTTGTTTTATTAATTCACTTTTATCATCTTAATTATTCACCATTTATTTTAAATTAGTATTATTATTATTATTATTATTATTATTATTATTATTATTATTATTATTCTTTTTTTTTTATATATTTTCTTTAATCACCTGTGAAGTACCTTGCATTTTAACTTTATACATCTGAAAGGTGCAGATAATAAAGGTTGACTGAGATATATATATATATATATATATATATAATTGCAGCACCTATATGGTCAGTGTGTAGATATAAGAAGGTGGGTTACTACAAAAATAGTTTAGTGAAACATTCGCAACCACCTGCTGTATATATATATATATATATATATATATATATATATAAATAAACTTAGTGAAACATTGGCAATCACCTGGGATACTATAAAAATAGTTTAGTGAAACATTAGCAACCACCTATGCAACTGTCAATTCAACTTATATGGTCAGTATGTAGATATAAGAAGGTGGGTTTTATGTTTTATATATATATATATATATATATATATATATATATATATATATATATATATATATATATATATATATATATATTACAAACTTAGTGAAACCTTAGCAATCACCTGGGATACTATAAAAATAGTTTAGTGAAACATTAGCAACCACCTGCTGTTGCATAGCAACTGTCAATTCAACTGTCAAAAACAACTTCATAATAATAACAGACTTGTTGGTTTGATTTAATATTTGATTTAATCTGTTTAAATTCTTACATCCCTGGACACGATCAGCCCTATAGGACACGCAGGTGCGTCACACGGTCTGTATTTCTACACGTGCAGGTGCTGCGTGTGTCTGTACTCTATAGATCAGACAACCGCTGGCACTTATGACTGATTAGCATGTGGAACCACAGCACATCAGCCTCATTAATGCTAATGAACGCTTTAAAAGCAGCATTGATTAGCGCTGGGGGAGGGCGGAGTCGTCCTCTAGAGACGGCTACATCATCTTACTCAGAGAGACTCTCACAGGCGCACGGTGCACCTCCTCACCATTAAAGGCTCCTTTAAGCAGGTCACTATCACAGCACTCTTTGGTTAATGACCCAGCCTAAAGGTCAGCCATGTCCAGACACTGGGAGACAATGAGGAGTCCTGGGCGGCTCTGGCAGCTTTTAGCTGCTAATCTCTTTTGTGCAGCTCTGTTTGGAGGACTGCAGCTGTGGACCCTAATCCAATTCACCCTTTCCTGGTTTCAGTGTGAATACATTAAACCCTGTACATACGTTTATAGTGCTGTGAATCTGAACAAGGAAGCTGTATATACTGTATATACAGTACAGCATATGGTATACTGCATTGGTATATACTGTACAGTATATGGTATACTGCATCGGTATACACTGTACAGTATATGGTATACTGCATTGGTATATACTGTACAGTATATGGTATACTGCATCGGTATATACTGTACAGTATATGGTATACTGCATCGGTATATACTGTACAGTATATGGTATACTGCATTGGTATATACTGTACAGTATATGGTATACTGCATCGGTATATACTGTACAGTATATGGTATACTGCATCGGTATATACTGTACAGTATATGGTATACTGCATCGGTATATACTGTACAGTATATGGTATACTGCATCGGTATACACTGTACAGTATATGGTATACTACACTGGTATATACTGTACAGTATATGGTATACTGCATTGGTATATACTGTACAGTATATGGTATACTGCATCGGTATATACTGTACAGTATATGGTATACTGCATCGGTATATACTGTACAGTATATGGTATACTGCATCGGTATATACTGTACAGTATATGGTATACTACACTGGTATATACTGTACAGTATATGGTATACTGCATTGGTATATACTGTACAGTATATGGTATACTGCATCGGTATATACTGTACAGTATATGGTATACTGCATCGGTATATACTGTACAGTATATGGTATACTGCATCGGTATATACTGTACAGTATATGGTATACTACACTGGTATATACTGTACAGTATATGGTATACTGCATTGGTATATACTGTACAGTATATGGTATACTACACTGGTATATACTGTACAGTATATGGTATACTGCATTGGTATATACTGTACAGTATATGGTATACTACACTGGTATATACTGTACAGTATATGGTATACTGCATTGGTATATACTGTACAGTATATGGTATACTGCATCGGTATATACTGTATACTGTGTACTGTATCAGTATATATATATATATATATATACTCTGTTATAGTATCCCAGGTGGTTGCTACTTTTGTGTGTATCTATGTATCCGAGTCTGAATATTATGTCTACAGTGGGCAGTTAGAGACGTCTGAGATGTCTTTATGACATCACAGTGTCTAAACGAACGCTGTATGAAAACCGTACATCTGATCACCCTGGAAACACAAGAACTCTCTCCCCAATTAAAACTCTACTAGCCTGCCATCTTTTGTGCTCCTAGTTTGAAAGCTGCAACCTGTGAAGATGAAAACGTGTGAAATAAAGAGAAGACAACAAAAACAGAAAGCCAAATTTGTCACGCCGGCTTAATTAGAACATACGTTCATCCAACAAACAGAAACTCCAAAGCATCGTCCCATCAACTCCTCCGAAGGCTGTTTTGATTCCTTTTTAATTTCCAGGAATAATTTCCAATCATTTAGAGACAAAGACGCCGACATCCGTTATTCTCCCGCTCGCAACGTCTCAATATCTGCTGGCTTTTGTGTGGATCTCTCCATCTCTCGCTCTCCTTCAGGTGTGAACAGCCATAGAAACCCACAGAGCTGAATGAAAGAGAGGCTGAAGGAGGGAGGCTGGATGAAAAGCAGAGCTTTCAGAAAGGTTTTCCCTCGAGCTCTTTCAGGCTGGAGTGGCGATGAGGCCGGTGGCTCGCTCTTCACTGGAGGGCTGATAGGGGCCGGCGGCTCCGCCGCAGCTGCTAGCCCACGCTAGATTAGCCGGCTGATAGGGGACAGTGGGGCTGCCCCTTATCTGCACCCAGCCACTAGACCTGCTCTGTTCTTTTACGGTGGGCTGGAGAGACGAGATGATTCATACTTCAAAAATAAGGAACTTCTAAAAAAAGGTAGAGCTCGTCTTAAAGGCCAAAGCCAAGCAGACGCCCGGGATGCAAATCTACACGGTATATACATAATTCCCTCAATCAGTCCTCAGCATTTATAAAAAACCAGTGAATCTTGTACTGAAGCTGCTGTACGTACGCCAGGTTGTAAAATTGCATTCATTTTTATAAATTTTCACAACAAATTTTGAATTTCTATTCATATATTTCTATATTTGCATACAAATGTTTTATAAACGAAGCTTGGGATGCTGAAAATGACCAATCAAGTGGCTCCAATAAAAGAAAGTCATAGTCAACCTTAAATTAATATAGATTTTTTTCCTGGTTCTTGGTCATATAAACAAAATGTACCACATCAAATTATTTAAAAGACAAAATTTTAGACTTTTTGGTAATTTCCATCAAATTTAATGACTAGTGAAGGCAGGAGGAACATCTACTGAGGTTATAGTTATCCTGGTTTCTGGTTATCTGAACATAATTGACCAAAATTATATCATTTAAATCACAAAATTTGACATTTTTTGGTAATTTCCATCAAATGTAATACTACTAAAAGCAAGAGGAACATCTACTGAGGTTATAGTCATCCTGGTCCTGGTTATGTGAACATAATTTACCAAATCATATCACTTAAAAGACAAAGCTTTAGATTTTTTGTTAATTTCCATCAAATTTAATGATTAGTAAAGGCAGGAGGAACATCTACTGAGGTTACAGTTATCCTGGTCCTGGTTATCTGAACATAATTTACCAAATCAAATCATTTAAAAGACAAAATATTAGATTTTTTGGTAATTTCCACCTAATTTAATACTACTAAAGGCAGGAGGAACATCTACTGTGGTTATGGTTGAGCTTTTATTCCTAGTTCCTAGTCATATAATGCACAATTTGCCATAGCACATCATTCAAAACCCAACTCTCATTTCTATCCAATTTTAATGCCTGTTAAAAGCAGGAGAAGCATCTACTGAGGCTGGATTACATCAGCGTGCACCAAGAACAATAACATTAACCATCATGTTTCACTTTCCTAAGATCTTCCGTTATACCAAGTTTCACCCCGAAAAGCATCATGGTACCAAAAGAAACTGGATTTTGTGGCTGTCCAATGAAAAACAGGCATCTCAATATTGGTTAATGAAGAATGGACCAATAGAAAGGCTCCAAAATCACCTCATTGCATAAACTTACGTTGAAAGATATGAAGGTAAAGTTACTGTTTTGAAGACGCTTGTTTTTCATTGGACAGCGATGACAGCGATCATTATAACTTTGGACTACTTGAGTTCCCAACACACCTGGACCAGCAAACCACGAACTGTAGAAGTATATGGCCTGACTCTTGGTTCCTCGGGAGCTCCTGTTCTTCTACATCTAAAATGCCAGATCATCTAAATTCCTGTTCTAAGTTCTAACAGTGCTGTGGCCTTCAAAACCATGGTGATAACCATGGCTCAGTCCTTTACTTTCTCAGTAGAGAGTATATAACTCAGTAGATACTGAGCAGCACAGCGTGGGGCTGGTTATTTGAGCTACTGAAGAGTCAGCGATCCCCCCAGGATGAAGTAGTGTAGCAGGCCTGAACGGACCACAACAACCTCTGAGAACACTGCATCTGTTTACCTTGTACGCAGCACCTCCATGGATGACAGACTTAATGAAGATGCCCAGGTCTTCTCCGGTCTCTCTCGACTTGTTGCCCTTCAGGCTGACCCCCAGGCCAGCCGAGCCCGAGTCGTTCAGAGGGACCTCAAACATCAACTGCTCTCGGCCATCTTCAGAGGGCAGCGGTCCTGGCGGCTCTCCCTTCTGACACAGAGAAACATAAATCATATATATATATATATATATATATATATATATATATATATATATATATATATATATATATATATATATATATATATATCGCTAAAATCATATATTACCATTAAAATCATATATATATATATATATATATATATATATATATATATATATATATATATATATATATATATATATATATATATATATCACTGAAATAATATATTACCATTCAAATCATATATTACCATTCAAATCATACATTACCATTCAAATCATATATTACCATTCAAATCATATATTACCATTCAAATCATATATATATATATATATATCACTAAAATCATATATCACTAAAAGCATATATTACCACTCAAATCATATATTACCATTCAAATCATATATTACCATTCAAATCATATATTACCATTAAAATCATATATAACCATTCAAATCATATATTACCACTCAAATCATATATTACCATTAAAATCATATACTACTATTAAAATCATATATTACCATTAAAATCATATATTACCACTCAAATCATATATTACCATTAAAATCATATATTACCATTAAAATCATATATTTCCACTCAAATCATATATTACCATTAAAATCATATATTACCATTAAAATCATATACTACTATTAAAATCATATACTACCATTAAAATCATATACTACTATTAAAATCATATACTACCACTAAAATCACATATTACCATCAAAATAATATACTACCACTCAAATCATATATTACCATTAAAATCATATACTACTATTAAAATCATATACTACCATTAAAATCATATACTACTATTAAAATCATATACTACCATTAAAGTCATATATTACCATTAAATCATATACTACCTTTAAAATCATAAACTACTACTAAAATCCTATATTACCATTAAAATCATATACTACTATTAAAATCATATACTAACTTTAAAATCATAAACTACCATTAAAATCATAAACTACTACTAAAATCATATATTACCATTAAAATCATATACTACCACTAAAATCATATACTACCATTAAATTATGTACTACCATTAAAGTCATATACTACCATTAAAATCATATACTACCTTTAAAATCATAAACTACCATTAAAATCATAAACTACTACTAAAATCATAAACTACCATTAAAATCATAAACTACTACTAAAATCATATACGACCATTAAAATCATTTACTACCATTAAAATCATAAACTACCTTTAAAATCATAAACTACTACTAAAATCATATACTACCATTAAAATCATAAACTACTACTAAAATCATATACTACCATTAAAATCATTTACTACCATTAAAATCATATACTACCTTTAAAATCATAAACTACCATTAAAATCATAAACTACTACTAAAATCATATACTACCATTAAAATCATATACTACCTTTAAAAATCATAAACTACCATTAAAATCATAAACTACTACTAAAATCATATATTACCATTAAAATCATATACTACCATTAAAATCATATATTACCATTAAAAATTTTGTATTCAACAATAACTCAAATTTCACACTCAGAGCTAAACGGGTTCTATGTGAAAAGGAACCCACTGGGGGTCTAATTAAGTGCAATTCCAATGTATTACCTGGTGTGCTATTACCTGTTGGTACAACTATAAAGATAAAAACAGATACACGTGTACACATCTGTAACCGTGGCTACATCACTACACTGATATAGCATGTGTTGGTCATGTATAACTATATAAAGTGGAATCAAACCTTCTAAAACATCTAGTTCTACCGTGTCTCCACATATTTAGGTCTACAGTGCTTCTGTAGTAAAACAGCTACAAATTCAAGCCGGTTCCTTTTTCCAGATTTCAAATCTCAACAGTCACAACTCTGTCCATCCCAATCAGATCAGCCTGGAGGTCATCCTGAGGCCTCTCAGAGCTTCGGCTGACCAGCGAGATGTTTGGTAGAGCAACAGCTTGGTTGTTGCTCTGTAGAGTCTATAAACATAGCAAAGCTCCATCCAGCCACTATCCAGCTTGGAATTATGCAAAGCTTGAAGATGATGATGATGAGGAACGAGGACGAATCGGAACAACAAACGGAGGAGAGGAAGGTGGAGACGTGCAGAGCTGGAAAGAAAAGGAGTGCAGGTGGATAGAAGGTGGGAAATGAAAACGTGAGCTGGAGGTAAAAAGGCTGGGGAAGTGGGGTGAAAGGACAAAGAGTGGTGGAAATGGGGGGATTAATGTATGAAGAGAGAGAGAGAGAGAGGGAGAGAGAGAGAGAGAGAGAGAGAGAGGGAGAGAGAGAGAGAGAGAGAAAGGGAAAAGGGCAAGGGGGGGGGTTCATCCAGTGGAACATGAAAGGAAGCGCGAGATCATGAGAGCGTGCCATTTCAAAAGGAAACATAATAACCTTTTTAAGGGCCTCATTTAGGAAAGGGGGTCGGTGGGGTTGGCGGGGGGAAAGTGTTTAAGACTAATAACCCATCCCTCTCTCTCTCTCTCTCTCTCTCTCTCTCTCCATCTCTTTCTTCATCTCCTTTTTTTTTTTAGTCTGAATGCCTCTTTCTTCTCCATCGGGTCTATAGATGTGAGCAAAACGAGGCCCGATCCATAAGCGAGAGATTTTCTTCTCGGAAGGAAAAGAAAAGGCGAGACGCGTACAAGGAGATGACAGCAAGACGGCGGAGACGAAAGGAAAAAAAAGAAAGAAAAAACGAGTGAAAATTCCCATTATTAAAACGGGAAACGGCGGCCAGTCAGGAGCGCTTTGTAACCAGGGAAACGGGCCGTTAATGAGAGCGTGGCGTTATTTTTTTTATTTATTTATTTTTTATTTTATTATTTTTTTGGGTTGACGTGTTTCCTTCAGAATGTGCCGAAAAGAGTGAATAAAAAAAAAGAAAGAGAAATTTAAAGGCTAGCTAATCCTAATACACTCACACGTTTTGATCCCCATCTAGCATTCGGCCAAAAAAAATAAAATGAAATAAAATAAAACTCGGCGTGGCGGCGGGAAAGGTGTTAGAGGAATTAATTGCCACCGCGTTGGTCACCTACTGCTACGCTACCAGCCAATTTACGTCTCGGCTTGAAAGGAGAGTCCTCTTTCCCCGACTCAGAGTGTGCGGCTTCCTACTTATGTTTGAGAGTTAGGAAGTTACGGTAAGACTATGAATCCCACATTCATAACACATTATACAAGCACAGTATATATATATATAACTGAAACACCTGGTTTTAGAGCACAATAATTGATTAGTATGGTGTAGGGTCTCCTTTTGAGACCAATACAGAGTCAGGTGGTCTTGGGAATGACATATACAAGTCCTGCACAGTGATCAGAGGGATTTTAAACCATTCTTCTTGCAGGACAGTGTTCAGGTCACTACGTGATGCTGGTGGAGGAAAACGTTTCCTGACTCGCTCCTCCAAAACACCCCAAAGTGGCTCAATAATATTTAGATCTGGTGACTGTGCAGGCCATGGGAGATGTTCAACCTCACCTTCATGTTCATCAAACCATCTTTCTCCAGTCTTGCTGTGTGTATTGGTGCATCATCATCCTGATACACGGCACCGCCTTCAAGATACAATGTTTGAACCATTGGATGTACATGGTCCTCCAGAATGGTTCAGTAGTCCTTGGCAGTGATGCGCCCATCTAGCACAAGTATTGGGCCCAAACCATCACTGATCCACCACCATGCTTCACTCTGGGCATGCAACAGTCTGGGTGGTCTGCTTCTTTGGGGCTTCTCCACCCCGCAACTCTCCCGGATGTGGGGAAAACAGTAAAGGTGGACTCATCAGAGAACAATACATGTTTACATTGTCCACAGACCAAGATTTGATCTCCTTGCACCATTGAAACCGACGTTTGGCATTGGCACGAGTGACCGAAGGTTTGGCTATAGCAGCCCGTCCGTGTATATTGACCCTGTGGAGCTCCTGACGGACAGTTCTGGAGGTGCCGTGATTCGATCAGCCGTGGTTTTCTGTTTTTGGGATACAATCCGGGTTAGAACCCAACATTCCTTTCAGACAGCTTCCTCTCGCGTCCACAGTTAAATTCTGTTGGATGTGGTTGGTTCTTCTTGGTGGTCTGCTGACGTTACCCTGGATACCGTGGTTCTTGATACATCACAAAGACTTGCTGTCTTGGTCACAGATGCTCCAGCAAGACGTGCACCAACAGTTTGTCCTCTTTTGAACTCTGGTACGTCCCATAATGTTGTGTTATTGTAATATTTGGAGCAGAACTGAGCTCTTACCTGCTAACTGAACTTCACACTCTGATCTTACTGGTGCAGTTAATGAAGATTGGACACCAGACTGGTCCAAGTTAGCCATGAAACCTCCCACACTACAATGAAAAGTGTTTCAGTTTCATTGTCCAACCCCTGTGACACCTTCTAAGTGTTTTTATAATAGACAGGACAGACAGGTGGTGTTACCTGAGTTACTTCTACATGTAAGGTAAGAAATAAGAGAGAGTGTTTCCTCTGTTAGAGGAGCATCCATGAACGTGAGGGCTGGGAAATCCCTGAGGAGCACCAGGCTTTTTAAAGTTTATCATCCCCGCTGCCAAACTCCTCTCTTATCTTGACAAGTGTCAGAGCCGGAGTCGAGCGGAGGGAGCGGATTAACTGTCAGAGCGCGTGAGGAGTTGGACAGTCGGACTTTCAGAGGAAGACCCGAAGACAGCGGGAGAGCGCTGCACCCCTTACAGCTCCCAGAGGAGGAGAGGAGTAACGAGGTACACGCTGGCGGAGAAGCATCCGCTCCGTAATATCTTCAGCCGGGAGGAGTTTAGTTCTAACCCAGGTCTGTACACCTGCTACCGAACCTGGGGGTCTGTCACAAGAGTTGGAAGGTCTTGGGGGCCAGAGGTTAGGCACCATGGGACCTCATGGACTGATGCCATAAGGTCTCTTATTGGCACAGTGTAAGGTGGTCACCCAGGTGGAGAATCGAACCCCGGTCTACAGAAGGGAGGGCAGTAATGAACCAGTCTGCTTCCTTATACAGAGAGACGTCCGGTCTTCAGTTCAGGGTCAGTAAATGAAGTATGACCAAAGAAATGTGGGTCCAGATGGGCTGAAAAGAAAAACGTCCCTAACAAAGACAAAGACAAACGGCAAAAAAGAACGAGAGAGGAACAAAGAATGGAAGCCCAGGGGTATAAAGGGTATCTGTGTGTTAGAACAAGAAAGAAGAAAGAGGCCAAGTGTTGGAGTCCACTCCAAGCCCCCCGTCCTCCGTCCCGCTGAGATCTACAGCGGACAAGAGGCCAGCAGTGCCCCCAAGGCATCCATCCAGGATGAGACGCTGCGTCCCTCACAACACACAACAGAGGAACTGTTGGTGAGCAGGATCGAGCTTCGGGTCCCACCGAGAGTTCCAATCTGAACGGGGCTTTCTTTCGTCTCAAATACGAGGGACAACCCTGGTGGTCCTGTCAACACTTCTAGCAGAGATCACACAAGAGCGTATCTCCAGCGTGGGCAAACTGCCACTCTCGCATGAACCCCAAACACAGAGCCACTGAGTGTTTAAAGCAGAGGGAGGCTGTGTAAGCTGTGAAGGAGGCGGCACTGAGGAGGACAATCACGTTACGTAAGGTCCTAACTGCTTCTGTTAGACTGGAGATGCCAGATGCCAGGAAGGATCCTAGAAACTTCTCAGTTAGACGTCTACAGATGATGGTAGACACCCTGTTGGTATGAACCCTGTCCTCATCAGGAAATAAGCCCACTTTGTAGGCTGTAGCTCATCTACTCATGCGTCATCCTCTAGCCCTTCATCGGTGATCAGTTTCAGACCAAAGAGCCAATATTAACTGGACACTTTTTGGTGGGTGGATCACTCTCAACCCAGCAGTGATGCTTCCCAGTGGAAACCCTTACAGGAACACGATTTGGAGAAAATACTTCCATTTCAATTGCCTGCAACTTTATTTGAAGGTCTTAACAGGTGATTAACCATTAGTAAACAATTAAAAATAGCCTAATAATCAGAAAATCACTTAATGTGAAATTTATTTTATTTGAAATTTAATTTTCTTGAACATAAAGAAGAGCATATACACTTTTTCTGAAAAACCTGATTAATCTATAGCTGGTTCTTAATTCATTTATAGGTAGTTCCTAATTAATCGATTGCTTGTTCTTAATTAATCTATAGCTGGTTCTTAATAAATCTACAGCTGGTTCTTAATTCATCTACAGCTGTTTCCTAATTCATCTATAGCTGGTTCTTAATTCATCTATAGCTGGTTCTTAATTCATCTATAGCTGGTTCTTAATTCATCTATAGCTGGTTCTTAATTCACCTATAGCTGGTTCTTAATTCATCTATAGCTGGTTCTTAATTCATCTATAGCTGGTTCTTAATTCATCTATAGCTGGTTCTTAATTCACCTATAGCTGGTTCTTAATTCATCTATAGCTGGTTCTTAATTCATCTATAGCTGGTTCTTAATTCATCTATAGCTGGTTTTTAATTCATCTATAGCTGGTTCTTAATTCATCTATAGCTGGTTTTTAATTCATCTATAGCTGGTTTTTAATTCATCTATAGCTGGTTCTTAATTCACCTATAGCTGGTTCTTAATTCACCTATAGCTGGTTCTTAATTCACCTATAGCTGGTTCTTAATTCACCTATAGCTGGTTCTTAATTCACCTATAGCTGGTTCTTAATTCATCTATAGCTGGTTCTTAATTCACCTATAGCTGGTTCTTAATTCATCTATAGCTGGTTCTTAATTCATCTATAGCTGGTTCTTAATTCACCTATAGCTGGTTCTTAATTCATCTATAGCTGGTTCTTAATTCATCTATAGCTGGTTCTTGATTCATTTATAGATGGCTCTTAATTTATTTATAGATGGTTCTTATATCATTTACAGGTGGTTCTTATTATATCTATAGGTGGTTCACAGGCCTCCAAGATCTGAGAACAATCCCAAATCATATCTGACCAACATCGGCTCTGGGGTCAGAAACTAATTAATGATGAATGGGGAAGAGGGTGGTGGACAAATTGTCCAGATGGGCTATAAAGTGAACCTGTATCCCTACATACTGGACCTGTAAGGTAACTAGAGTTGTCAAGAAAGAGATCAAGAAGAAGCCCAATCAAGTGGACAGTCAGAGCCCAGCACTGAAAATACAGCCCCTCACACCAGACGCCTGGCACCAGTGGTCACCACTCAGCGGTACTCTAATGTGGTGAAAGGTAGCGTTAACATTCATGTATGTGTCCTTGAAGACAGGCGGACAGATAAGACACTCAAGACTTGGGAAGAGGAAGCGGACTCTCCAGCTGAAATGGGCTGTGAACAGAAAGCTGGACGTGTCCTTCAGAGTGTGGGTGTTTATGATTGGTACTGAAGGCTCAAGGACAAAGAGGCTGCCAAGCGGCCACATGCCACGAGCAGCCTTCCTGTGGGACGTTGGGGACGCTGGGGTGTGCCACCTCTGGGCCATGTGCAGGCTGACCCCCTCACCCTAAGAACCCACAGAGGACCTAATGTCCACACAGACTCGCCGCCATATCTGGAACACTCGAAACAATACAATAGGCCGAGCAGCTAAATCAACAAAGCGTAGCGCCATTAAGGTACGACCCGAAATCTAACTACACACGTACAGATGACCCTTCACTGCCGGGCACTGCCGGGGTCCGACAACAGACAGACAGCAGCTGCGGGGCTGCATTAACGTTGCTGTAGTATTAGAACACATTGTTAAAGCATTGGTCGCTATTAGGTGGTTGCTATAGTGCTGGCTCGTTCCACATGGTTGCTCAGGTGCTGCTAGATAACCCAGGTGGGCTGGGTTCTAGCCTTTGGTCCCACCGAGAATTCCAATCTCCATGTTTTTTTCCTCTGAAAAATGAGGGACAGCTCAGCTCTGCTGTCCCAGGTGGGTGTTAACGTCCTCATAGGTCTTTACTTTGCTGTCCCAGGTGGGTGTTAAGGAGATGCCAGGCCTTTGATTTGCTGTCCAAGGTGGGTTTTAAGGTACTGCTAGGCCTCTGCTAAACTATCCCAGGTGGTTGTTAAGGTGCTGCCAGGCCTTTGCTAAGCTATGCCAGGTGGTCGTTAAGGTGCCAGGTGGTCGCCTAAATCAGGGTCCATATCTCTGGTTCCCTGAAGGCTAGCAATGAGATCCAGGGCTCATTGGAAAGTGGACATCATCAAAGGTGCTGCTAGACCTTTGATTTGCTATCGCAGGTGGACCAGCCTTTAGCTTTTGGTTCCACAGAGAATTCCAATATCAATGTTTTTTTTTTGGCTCTGCTGTCCCAGGTGGGTGTTAAGATCCTCCTAGGTGTTTACTTTTCTGACCCAGGTAGTGGGTAAGGTGCTGCTAGGCCTTTATTTGATGCCCCATGTGGTCGTTAAGGTATTTCTGGGCCTTTGCTAAACTATTACAGGTGGTTGTTTAGGTGCTACTAGGCCTTTGCTTTGCTGTCCCAGGTAGTGGAAAGGTGCTGCTAGGCCTTTGCTAAACTATCCCAGGTGGTTGTTAAGGTACTGCTAGGCCATTGCTAAACTATCCCGAGTGGGTGTTAAGGTACTACTTGGCCGTTGCTAAGCTATGCCCGGTGGTCGTTAAGGTGCGAGCGTTTGGACAAGGCGTCTTGTGTGCTCCGTCATGGGTCTGGGTCCATATCTCTGGTTCCCTGAAGGCTAGCAATGAGATCTAGGGCTCACTGGAAAGTGGACATCATCCATCATTATCACCAACTTGTGGAGTTCTTCATCGTCACTGATCTTTTATTGTTGAACCTTCCCTACATAAGACTCGACTGAAGTTATACAACCTCTACTGTTTATGACTAATATAAAAACCATCCAAAGCCAAACGGTAGAGCTGTTTTTTTGGCCTTTCAACCTCATTTTCACCAGCGGTGCCAAAACTTATTCTGGGCACTGTTTAGTTTTCAACGATGATAAGTTTATTTCAAAAATCGAGGCCACCTTGCGCTCTATAAATATTTGAAATGTCACATCCACGTCTGAAGTGCTTACAAAGGGAGGAGTAATGGATCATTCTCCGAGACCTGCAGACAGCGCTAGGCTAGTCAGCATCTTCTGAGTGCTTGTGTGTGAGAGACAGCGCGATCTGCAGGATATCCAGTCATTAACACATCATCCCGATTCCCCCCGGAGAATCTGGAGCGCACAAACAAAGCTCCAACTCTGTCAGCAAGCCCATATAACCCACAAACCCCGCTCTAACCCAGAGACCGCCTTCCATTCTGGTCTAAAAACGACACGAGACCGCTTCCAGGATGGGTGCGGGCTGTCTGCTCAGCTTCCTTCCCCAATATCGGCTGTTTTTCAGGACCCTCTGAACACACTAAGCATCACCTTTACCTACTTTTTCCACTTAACCCATACGTGCTGGAGACTCCTGTAGCAAAAACTGGAAGCTCACTTTGAAACAGCATTGTGCAATTGTATTTTTGGGTCGCAAGTTCATGAGTTTATATCAAAAGTTCATAAATTTATATCCAAACTTCACAAGTTTATGTACAAATTTAATCAGTTTCTATCTAAAATTCACAAGTTTATATCCAATTTGAACAAGTTTATATCTAAAATGCACATGTTTAAATCCAAATTCTCAAGTTTATATCAAAAGTTCATACATTTATATCCAAACTTCACAAGTTTATGTACAAATTTAACAAGTTTCTATCTAAAATTCACAAGTTTATATCCAAATATAACAAGTTTATATCTAAAAACGCACGTTTAAATCCAAATTCCCAAATTTATATCAAAAGTTCATAAATTTATATCCAAAGCTCACAAATTTATATCCAAAGCTCACAAATTCAATGATAACTCGCCTTAACTGCATCAACTTGTTCGGTAATCTTGGATTGATGCACTGATGGGCAGTGGTGAACCACGACTAGGCCTTCAATTTGGGATGTAAAGGTCAAAACATTGTCAAAATATAAAGAAAAAAACAAATATGTGATGATGCTTACTTCTGCCAGCGTCCCTATGGGATTGTACTGGTTTGTTAGCATTGAGCTAAAGACTTTTTTTGTATTTGAAGTTCTATATAGAGATTCCATGCGTTACATGAAGCATGTGAGGATTTATATTTTACACAGGGACTCCTTCAGTACACAGCTCTGCTAAGAACCACAGTTTTCTATTTTCCATGACTGATTAGGCTCATTTGTATTCTCAGTCAAATGATGCATCTACAGTACTGGGCAAACGTTTTAGGCACTTGAGGGACATTATATTAATTTATAGTATGAATAGAGTAAGTAGAGCTTTTACATACGTCAGTGTGTTTATAAACCCTTTCCAAGCTTCTCCTAAACAACCCAGTATTATTATCAGTCCTCATCTAATACCTGCTCAGTACTTCATTAAGCTAAATCAAGATTTGCTGCTGAAGGAACTGAACACATTCATACAATGTCTGGCGCGTCCAGGAGAAATCTGGAACTGTATTTACATCTGTTCTAATGATGTCTGGTGTTCTTACTGATGAAAATATACATATTGATCAGATATAGATTTTTAAACAATCAGCTTTGGCGCCTCAGGCAGAAATTCCAATCTATTCAGTTCAGTTCTAAACAATAAGAGAGCTTAATTAGCTACATCTACCTAAACACAATAGACAAGACTGACCAGCTTCAAAGTTCATGTATTTATATCCAAATATCAAACGTTTATATACAAATGTAAGTTTATATCTAAAATTCACCGGTTTCTATCTAAATTTAACAAGTTAATATCCAAATTTAACAAGTTTATATCCAAATTTAACATGTTTATATCCAAATTCACATGTTTTTATCCAAATTTTACAAATTTATATCCAAAGTTCACAAATTTATATCCAAAGTTTGCAAATTTATATCCAAAGTTCTCAAGTTTATATCCAAATTTCACAAATTTATATCCAAAGTTTACAAATTTATATCCAGAGTTTACAAATTTATATCCAAAGTTCATATCTAAAATGCACGTTTGTATCCAAATTCACAAGTTTATATCCAAAATTCACAAGTTTATATCCAAATTCACAAGTTTGTCTCTAAATTCACAAGTTTATATCCGAAGTTCACAAATTTATATTCAAAGTTCGCAAATTTATATCCAAAGTTTACAAATTTATATCCAAAGTTCGCAAATATATATCCCAAGTTCACAAGTTTATATCCAAAGTTCACAAATTTATATGCAAAGTTCGCAAGTTTATATCCAAAATTTACAAATTTATATCCAAAGTTCGCAAATTTACATCCAAAGTTTGCAAGTTTATATCCAAAATTTACAAGTTTATATCCAAAGTTCACAAATTTATATTCAAAGTTTACAAATTTATATCCGAGGTTCACAAATTTATATCCAAAGTTCACAAATTTATATCCAAAGCTCATAAATGTATATCCAAACTTCACAAATTCATATCCAATGTTCCCAGGTTTATATCCAAAATCCAAAAGCTTATATCCAAAGTTTAGAAATTTATATCCAAAATTCACATTTATATCCAAAACTCACAAATGTATATCCGAAGTTTACTAATTTATATCCAAAGTTTTCAAATTTATATCCAAAGTTTACAAATTTATATCCAAAGTTCACAAGTTTAGATCCAAAGGACTGAGAAGGTCTGTCAATGTAGAAATTCTTCAGTTCTTTAAGAGAGAGATGCCCTGAAGAGACTACAGCCTCTCTAAATGGAAACAGCACTAAAACAGCTCTACATATCAGAGAATGTGATACTTACAAATCTCAAAACATCATTTACACATTTTTTATATTAACACCTGCGATTTGAGCAGCAAATGGACAGAAACATCACTACAGCACAGCGTATCTCACAGAGCTAACTGATGCGCATGAGCTTTCATTGCTTGTTAGCTACATTAGCCTCGTAGCTCCAGGGCAAACCTACAGCAGCAAAATGAGATCCTTGGCTGAATCATCGCTTTAGTAGACAAAGGAAGCTCTTTTTGCTGATGGCCGGCGGCTAAGGATTAACTTGTGCAAAGCACGGCAAAAGAGACGCTGGAAAGTGACCACCTGGACCGAAACAATGTTGGAGGGTCTTTCCTTAAGAACTTGGTGGGCCTCAAAGACTCATGTGGTTCCTCACATATACCCGAGCAAAGCAAAGAGCAGATGGTGTGACGGAGAAGGCGACGAGCCGACACCATCATTATGCCTTTTTATATCTTTTCACGTCTCGGAGAACTCTCTCTCTCTCTCTCTCTCTCTCTCTCTCTCTCTCTCTCTCTCTCTTTCTTTCTCCCACAAGTGCATAATTTCACCGGTTGTCGCGTTTCCTCCACAATTTGCCCCCCAAAAGAAGCCGGAAGACGCTGAATGGGAATGAGGTGGGGATTGTTTTTATAAATACTCGTCCTCGCGTGTTGGGTGCGTGGAAGACTTTCAGGGCACGTAGTCGTGCTTCGGGAGGCTGGAGATTAATAAAGGGACGATTTCAGTTTCTCAACGCAGCTGTTCTTTTCCAACAGACCTCACCAGAGCGCTTTCGCTCACAATGGCAATAACACAAGAGCCCGAAAGAGGAATAAACTGTCCATAATTTAGCTCAATATTATGTACCTGAGGACGCATACGAGACCGATTCGAGACACTTTAGAAGCAGAAAAATGTTTTCATACAAGAGAAATGAATATATAAAGACTGTGGAGACTGTATTCAAATGATCTGTGATAGGGCTTCCTATGAATTCTGTATTCATAATGCATGAATAAGCTGATATGTGGCATACACAGTTCCAAGCATGAGGTTAGATAACAGATTTTAAGTTGTTATAATGACATGCATAACATTTTATAAGAGAAAAACTATATGACAAGTCACAAGTCAGGTTCTATAACATGTTATAGCATCTGTTCATAAGAAAACTGTATAAAAAGAGTATAGTACTAAATGTTTGATGACACTAATGTTTGATACTAATGGGACTATGGAAGGTCTATGGTGCTACCAAGAATATGTATACTAATAGGTCTATTGTAGTCTAAGCTTCAGCCAAATGTGCCTATGGAAGGTTATAATGGGTCCATGGAAGTTCTACAAAACTGAAGGAATAACAGGAATATGGAAGGTCTATGGCACAAGTGGGTCTATGGAAGGTCTATGACACTAACAGGAATATGGAAGACCTATGGCAGTGACAGGAATATGTACACTAATAGGTCTATGGTAGTCTAAGCTTCACACAAATGTACATATGGAAGGTTACAATGGGTCTATGGAAGTTGCAGATCTAAAGGATCTCTGGATAAGAGCGTCTGCTAAATGCAGTAAATGTAAATGAAAGGTAAGTCTATGGCACTAACAGGAATATGGAAGGTCTATGGCACTAATGGGTCTATGGAAAGTCTATGGCACTAACAGGAATATGGAAGGTCTATGGTACAAGTGCGTCTATGGAAGGTCTATGGCACTACTAGGTCTATGGAAAGTCTATGGCACTAGTGGGTCTATTGAAGGCACAGAGAGGACTATGGCAACTCTGTAGGAGTAACAGCTTTATGAAGGATCGATAGCAATAACAGGGACTATGGAAATACTTATGAGGGAATGGTACTATGGACAGATCTATGAGGTAATGATACTATGGACAGATCTATGAGGTAATGATACTATGGAAAGATCTATGAGGTAATAGTACTATGGACAGATCTATGAGGTAATGATACTATGGACAGATCTATGAGGTAATGATACTATGGACAGATCTATGAGGTAATGATACTATGGACAGATCTATGAGGTAATGGTACTATGGAAAGATCTATGAGGTAATGGTACTATGGACAGATCTATGAGGTAATGGTACTATGGAAAGATCTATGAGGGAATGGTACTATGGAAAGATCTATGAGGTAATAGTACTATGGACAGATCTATGAGGTAATGATACTATGGACAGATCTATGAGGTAATAGTACTATGGACAGATCTATGAGGTAATGGTACTATGGAAAGATCTATGAGGTAATGGTACTATGGAAAGATCTATGAGGTAATAGTACTATGGACAGATCTATGAGGTAATGATACTATGGACAGATCTATGAGATAATGGTACTATGGAAAGATCTATGAGGTAATGATACTATGGACAGATCTATGAGGTAATAGTACTATGGACAGATCTATGAGGTAATGATACTATGGACAGATCTATGAGGTAATGATACTATGACAGATCTATGAGGTAATGGTACTATGGAAAGATCTATGAGGTAATGATACTATGGAAAGATCTATGAGGTAATGATACTATGGACAGATCTATGAGGTAATGGTACTATGGAAAGATCTATGAGGTAATGATACTATGGACAGATCTATGAGGTAATGATACTATGGACAGATCTATGAGGTAATGGTACTATGGAAAGATCTATGAGGTAATGATACTATGGACAGATCTATGAGGTAATGATACTATGGACAGATCTATGAGATAATGGTACTATGGAAAGATCTATGAGGTAATGATACTATGGACAGATCTATGAGGTAATAGTACTATGGACAGATCTATGAGGTAATGATACTATGGACAGATCTATGAGGTAATGATACTATGGACAGATCTATGAGGTAATGGTACTATGGAAAGATCTATGAGGTAATGATACTATGGAAAGATCTATGAGGTAATGATACTATGGACAGATCTATGAGGTAATGGTACTATGGAAAGATCTATGAGGTAATGATACTATGGACAGATCTATGAGGTAATGATACTATGGACAGATCTATGAGGTAATGGTACTATGGAAAGTCTATAGTGATAACAGGACAGAAGGTTGAAAAGGTTGTAAAGTCTACTCCAGAAGCAATACAGTAAATGTGATTGGTCGAGTGAGTAAAGCAGGAATTCTAAGAAGAAGTGAGCAATGCTGGCTTAAAGCCAATTCTAATATTAGTTACGCTGCTGAACTAGCCCGTCTGGGAATGTGCTGGGAAGAGGTTCCTGTAGGACAGGGTCCATAGCACTTCCTACATAAGCCCTACATAAGTCGTCATGACATTTTCTGGGGTGTTCTATGGGTGTTGCTACACAGTTAGTGTTCCTCTAGTCCTTCATCAGTGGACACAGGACGCCGCCCACAGGACACTGCTGTCTGGATAGTTTTGGTTGGTGGATGATTCTCAGTGCTTAGCATGACCCTGCTCTGTGGTGGTCCTGTGGGGGGCCTGATTACTGAAGAACAGGGTAAGAAAGTATACAGAGCACCAGAACTTCAGCAGCTGTCCATCAGGATGAGCTGTAATAATGGGTTAATATCACTCGTCATCAGAATCCAATGTAGGAATCATGAAGTCCTGTCTAGCAGTAATGGGTTGCGGGGTAAGTGTGTTAAATTGTGAGTTAAACTAAAAAAAAAATAAACAAAAATAAACAAAGAGAAAAAAAAGCGAAAGCTTTGAAAGAAGTTTGGTGTCCTCAGAGTTTTGGTGGACAGAGCGTGTCCCCCAGCGCTGATGGGTGCTGGCAGGCTGACGGGCCGTGTGGTGCGTGTTCATCTTTATTACGAACTTCAAACGTCTTGTAGAGGAAGCAATGCAGGTGAGCGGCGCGGGGCCGCTGAGGAGATGAAGGGCTGCGTGGGGCCCCGCCTGACGTGTTTATAACTGGCCCGTTTGAAGGGCCGAGTGTTTGATGAGCTCAGAGAGCCGAGTGAATGGACTGCAGATAGACAGAGACACAATGGAGGGACGTGGGTCCGTTTCCGGAGGTGAGGGATATAGGGGCTTCTGAGGGGGGTCCGGTGTGTAGAGGAGTAAATAGTGGGGAGAAGGGGGTGAGGGGGGGGGAGGAAAACACAGAGGGGCTTTGAAAAGTAGGTCAGAAAGCCACGAGCCCCCGCACCAACATCTGGCAGAGGTGGCGGGCCAGCATGCCCCCCAACTTCCTGTCCAACGGCCGGCTGTGCACACAACTTCCTGCCAGGAGCTGAATCAACACGTCCCAAATGGGCCGGGAGTGGGAGTCAGGGCTGATGTGCGGGGGTGGGGGAGAGGGGGATTTATATATTTGAGGTGGAGGGGGTCCGGTGGTGGTGGGGTGGGGGGTGGGGGGGGGTCAGGAATGCTAGGATGACATGGCCTTCAAGGACAGGAAGGAAAAAGCAAGAAAGCCAGAGTATCGTGACCATGAAGGTAAACAGGGTGAGTCAGGTCAGAGAGAGAGAGAGAGAGAGAGAGAGAGAGAGAGAGAGATACTTAAAGAGAGAGAGAAAGAGAGAGAACGGAAGAAATAAATTAAGAAATATTAAACATTAACTTATCAGTTCTCAGAGAGAGAGAAAGAGAGAAAGAAATACTGAGAAAATGAGAGAGAGAGAGAGAGAGAGAGAGAGAGAGAGCTGAAGACTGAAATAAAAAAAGGAACAATGAATAAAAAGAGGCAAGTAACGTTTAGCACTGGTGCAAATGGTCTTTCAGAAGTGTTTGAGAAGGGAATGAAAGAAACGGAGAGAAGAGAAAAGATAATACAAAATAAGATAAAACAATACAAGAAAGAAAAAAAGATGTGTAGATAAAGATAGAAAGACAGAGAGACAGAAAGAAAGAGACAGAGAGAAAGACAAATAGAAAGGATGACAGAAGGGGAAAAAGACAAAGACACAAAGAAAAAGACAGTGAGAAAGAAAGACAGAAAACAGACCGTAAGAAACAAAGGAAGACACAAAAGAAAGATAGACAGAGACAGAAACAAAGACAGACAGACAGACAAAAAAAGAAAAAAGACAGTCAGACAAAGACAAACAGGCAGACATATAAAAAGACAGACAGACAACCAGACAAAGACAGACAGACAGACAGAAAACAGACAAAAACAGACAGACAACTAGACAAAGACAGACAACTAGACAAAGACAGCCAGACAATCAGACAAAGACAGACAGACAGACAAACAACCAGATAGACAAAGACAGGCAGAAAGACAGAAAACAGACAAAGACAGACAGACAACTAGACAAAGACAGACAACTAGACAAAGACAGCCAGACAACCAGACAAAGACAGACAGACAGACAGACACACAACCAGATAGACAGACAGACAGAAAACAGACAAAGACAGACAGATAACCAGACAGACAGACAGACAGACAGAAAACAGACAGACAGAAAACAGACAAAAACAGACAACTAGACAAAGACAGACAGACAACCAGACAGATAGACAAACAAAGACAGGCAGAAAGACAGAAAACAGACAAAGACAGACAGACAGACAGACAAAGACAGACAAAGACAGACAGAAAGACAAAAACAGACAGACAGACAGACAAACAGACAAAGAAAGAAAGAAAGAAAGAAAGAAAGAAAGAAAGAAAGAAAGAAAGAAGGGGCCTAGGAAGCGGAACTCTAGCTGAAACCAGATCGGACTCAGTGATGGAGAGAATGAAAGACAGACAGACAGACGGAGAGACGGAGAAGATGACAGTCTACTGACTCACCAGCTCTCTGGGTAGAAACAGCTCCTCCTGTCTGGTTATAACCAGTGAAACAGTCTCTCCCAGCTTGGTGCTCCGTAGCATAGCGACCAGCTCCTCCTGCGTGTGTCCGGTTATGTCCACTCCGTTCACCTGCAGGACGAACAGACACAGCACTCAGGACAGGACTGACGCTGAGAAAGAAAACAAGTACGTACTGAACAAAGAAAAGAGAGAGAGAGACTTCTGAATCTGAAGCTCTCACCTCTAAGATCCGATCTCCAGACTGCAGGCGCCCGTCTTTCACAGCCGCTCCGCGAGGCAGGATGCTCTTAACCAGGATAGGACCGGGACCGTGCACGGAGGAGTCTCGGGTCACCACAGTGAAGCCCAGACCTTCAGTACCTGCGAGCGGAGACGGAAAGAGGGACGTTTAGTCTTCCTCACTGATGTACCTGTGCAAATAACTATCAGCTAGTAGGTCTATAGCACTGAGCGGTCAATGGAAAGTCCATGACACTAATAAATCTATGGCATCAGCGAGTCTATGGTGGGCCCGGTCTATAGTATTATAGTACTAAGCAGTTTATAGAGGGTCAATGAAAGGTTCATTTCACTAACAGGACTATAAAAAGTCTATGGTACTAATTATATAATGGAAGGTCTATGACACTGATGGCTCTATGGAAGCTTGATGGTGTTTATATAAAGGTGGAAGACAAGTAGTACTTACAGGTCTCATGAAAGTGTATGGTACTAAAGGGTCTATGAATTCTATGGTGCTAAAGGTCTATGGTGTTATTGACTATGGAAGTTCTATAGTGGTAATGGGAAAATGGAAGATCAATAGTACTTACAGGTCTGGTGAAAGAGTACAGCACTAAAAGGTCTATAGTACTAATGGGTTAATGGGAGGTCTATGGCATTGATGGCTGTATGAAAGGTCTATGGTATTTACAGGGAAATCAATAATACTTAAATGTCTTGCGAAGGTGGAAGACAAGTGGTCTCGTGAAAGAGTATGGTACTAAAGGGTCTATGTATTCTATAGTACTAATGGGACTATGGGAGGTCTATGGCATTGATGGCTGTATGGAAGGTCTACGGTGGTTATGGGAAGATGGAATATAAATGGTATTTACTGGTCTTGTGAAAGAGTATAGTACTATAAAGGGTCTATGTATTCTATAGTACTAATGGGACTATGGAAGGTCTATGGTGCTAACTGAAATATGTATACTAATAGGTCTATGATAGCTTCAGACTAATGTGCCTATGGAAGGTTATGATGGTTCTATGGAAGTTCTACAGAACTAATGGGTCTACGGAATGCCTATGGCACTAGCAGGAATATGGAAGGTCTATGGCACTACCAGGAATATGGAAGGTCTATGGCACTAATAGGTCTATGGCACTACCAGGAATATGGATGGTCTATGGCACTAATAGGTCTATGGAAGCTCTAGGGCACTACCAGGAATATGGAAGGTCTATGGCTCTAATAGGTCTATGGAAGGTCTAGGGCACTACCAGGAATATAGCAGGTCTATGGCACTAATAGGTATATGGCAGTAATGGGTCTATGGAAGGTCTATGGCACTAATAGGTCTATAGAAGGTTTATGGCATTACCAGGAATATGGAAGGTCTATGGCACTAATGGGTCTATAGAAGGTCTATGACACTATTAGGTCTATGGCACTAAAAGGTCAATGGAAGGTCTAAGGCAGTAATAGGTCTATGAAAGGTCTATGGCACTACCAGGAATATAGAAAGTCTATGGCACTAATAGGTATATGGCACTAATGGGTCTATGAAAGGTCTATGGCACTAATAGGTCTATGAAAGGTCTATGGCACTACCAGGAATATAGAAGGTCTATGGCACTAATAAGTATATGGCACTAATGGGTCTATGAAAGGTCTATGGCACTAATAGGTCTATGGAAGGTCTATGGCACTAAAAGGTCTATGGAAGGTCTATGGCACTACCAGGTCTATGGAAGGTCTATGGCACTACCAGGTATATGGAAGGTCTATGGCAATAATAGGTCTATGGAAGGTCTATGGCACTACCAGGAATATGGAAGGTCTATGGCACTAATTGGTCTATAGAAGGTCTATGGCAGTAATGGGTCTATGGAAGGCACTGAGAGGACTATAGCAACTCTGTATGAGTAACAGGTTTATGAAAGATCTACGGTGCTAAAAGGGACTATGGAAAGTCTATGGTTATAAATGCAGAAGCTCTGTAGAAGCTCAATGGCGTGAATGGATCTGGGGAAGGTTTCTGGCACTGATGGCTCTATGGAAGCATTTCAAAACTATAAAATGAAATAAGTTAAGCATTTCTATATAAACTGTATATCCATATGTCCGGTCATGTCTGAGGTCTGACATGCGAGGAAACTGCCCCCGGATGGTCTCGCCCAGGGGGTCCGCTCTGCATGCTGAATGGGTATGTGGGCACTCTCGCCCGGTGAGCAGTGGTTAAGCTATTGGTCACCCTGAGGGAGTGTGAACGCCCTCATCTCTGCCGCTGCACACTGATAAATGTTTTCTTATGGGGATTAGACAGGTCTGCGCTTTAATTTCACACGCCAGCACGTTCCGGGGGGAGCCGGCGAGATGGGGAGCGCGGGACAGCGAGACCAGATAGAGCGAGAGAGAGAGAGAGAGAGAGAGAGAGAGACAAAAGGGGTGCTAGAGGGAGATTAGTGGCAGTGAAAGGAAGAGAAATGAGAAGAAAGGGAACACATGGAGAAAAAAGAGAAAAAGGAAAAGAGAAAAGGAGAAAAAGGGAAGAAGAAGAAAGATGGAGCGGAAGGCTTAGGGAATCATCCTAAGACGCATTCCCCATGACTCTGCTATCCCCAAGGGCACGTGTGATTACTGAAGCTAAGGATAGCTCGCTCACTCGCTCTCTCGCTCTCTCTCTCGTTCTCTCTCTCTCACTCTCTCTCTCACACAGTCACGACTGAAAGATGTTACAGAGGATAGAAACCAATCCAGCATACTAAAGATGGCAAATGATGAAATCCCATCTCCCAGTGGAACTCCTGACTGACTTACCATTAATGTTTTAAACCCAGAGAGCCTGTCAATCAAGCGACAGGAGAGAGGAGAAGAGAAGAGAAGAGAAAAGAAGAGCCTGTCAATCAAGCGACAGGAGAGAAGAGAAGAGAAGAGAAGAGAAAAGAAGAAAAAAGAAAAGAGGAGCCTGTCAATCAAGCGACAGGAGAGAAGAGAAGAGAAGAGAAGAGAAGAGAAAAGAAGAGCCTGTCAATCAAGCGACAGGAGAGAAGAGAAGAGAAGAGAAGAGAAGAGAAAAGAAGAGCCTGTCAATCAAGCGACAGGAGAGAAGAGAAGACAAGAGAAGAGAAGAGAAGAAAAAAGAAAAGAAGAGCCTGTCAATCAAGCGACAGGAGAGAAGAGAAGAGAAGAGAAGAGAAGAGAAAAGAAGAGCCTGTCAATCAAGCGACAGGAGAGAAGAGAAGACAAGAGAAGAAAAGAGAAGACAAGAGAAGACAAGAGAAGAGAAGAGAAGAGAAGAGAAGAGAAGAGAAAAGAAAAGAAGAGCCTGTCAATCAAGCGACAGGAGAGAAAGAGAAGAGAAGAGAAGAGAAGAGAAGAGAAGAGAAGAGAAAAGAAGAGCCTGTCAATCAAGCGACAGGAGAGAAGAGAAGAGAAGAGAAGATAAAAGAAAAGAAAAGAAGAGCCTGTCAATCAAGCAAGAGAAGAGAAGAGAAGAGAAGAGAAGAGAAGAGAAGAGGAGAAAGAGCCTGACAGGAGAAGAGAGACATGAGAAGTGGGAGGAGAACAAAGGAGAAGAGAGAAAAAGAGAAGAGGGAACAGAAAAAGGGAGAAGAGGAGAGAATAAAAGAAGAGAAGAAGAGAGGTAAGAAGAGAGCAGAAGAGAAAAATGACATGTGACCAGTGAAGAGAAAAAGAAGAGATGGCAGAAAAAGAGAAGTGAGGCAAAGAGAGAAGACAAAAGAACATACACAAGAAGAGAAGTGAAGTGAGAAGACAGGAAAAAGACATTAGAAGTCAGACAGGAGAATGAACAGAAAAAAGGAGGAAAAAATGAAGAGAAAAAAGAGATGAGAAGAGAGCAGAGAAAAGAAGAGGAATAAGGAGAATAGAGAAGAGACGAGAATTAGAAGAGAAGAGAAGAAAAGAGAAAAAAAAGAGAAGAGTCTGTCAAACAAGTGACAGGAGAAGAGAAGAGAAGAGAGACATGAGAAGTGGAAGGAGGAAAAGGAAGAACAGAATAGAAGAGCCTGTCAATCAAGTGACAGATGAAGAAAAAAGAGACATAAGAAGTAGGAGAAGAAAAAGGGAGAAGAGAAGAGAAAAATGACGTGACGAGTAAAGAGAAAAAGGAGAAGAGAACAGAAGAGATGGCAGAAAAAGAGAAGTGAGAAAAAAAGAGAAGACAAAAGAAAATACACAAGAAGAGAAGTGAAGTGAGAAGACAAGAAAAAGACATTAGAAGTCAGACAGGAAAATGAACAGAAAAAAAGAGAAAAAAATGAAGAGAAAAAAGAGATGAGAAGAGAGCAGAAGAGAAAAGAAGAGGAATAAGGAGAATAGAAAAGAGAAGAGAAAAGAAGAGAAGAGAGCAGAGGAGAAGAGAAGAGAACAGAAGAGAAGAAAGCAGAAGAGAAGAAAAGAGAAGAGAAGAAAGCAGAAGAGAAGAGAAGAGAGGAAAGCAGAAGAGAAGAGAAGAGAAGAAAGCAGAAGAGAAGAGAAGAGAGCAGAAGAGAAGAGAAGAGAGCAGAAGAGAAAAGAGCAGAAGAGAAGAGAAGGGAAGAGAAGAGCAAAGAGAGCAGAAGAGAAGAGAGCAGAAGAGAAGAGAAGAGAACAGAAGAGAAGAAAGCAGAAGAGAAGAGAAGAGAAGAGGAGGAAAGCAGAGAGAAGAGAAGAGAAGAAAGCAGAAGAGAGAGAGAGCAGAAGAGAAGAGAGCAGAAGAGAAAAGAGCAGAAGAGAAGAGAAGGGAAGAGAAGAGCAAAGAGAGCAGAAGAGAAGAGAGCAGAAGAGAAGAGAAGAGAACAGAAGAGAAGAAAGCAGAAGAGAAGAGAAGAGAAGAGAAGAAAGCAGAAGAGAAGAGAAGAGAGGAAAGCAGAAGAGAAGAGAAGAAAGCAGAAGAGAAGAGAAGAGAGCAGAAGAGAAGAGAAGAGAGCAGAAGAGAAAAGAGCAGAAGAGAAGAGAAGGGAAGAGAAGAGCAAAGAGAGCAGAAGAGAAGAGAGCAGAAGAGAAGAGAAGGGAAGAGAAGAGCAAAGAGCAGAAGAGAAGAGAAGAGAAGAGAGCAGAAGAGAAGAGAAGAGATGAGAAGAGAAGAGATGAGAAGATAAGAGAGCAGAAGAGAAGAGAAGAAAGCAGAAGAGAAGCAGAAGTGAAGAGAAGAGAAGAGAAGAGAAGAGAAGAGAAGAAAGCAGAAGAGAAGAGAAGAGAAGAGAAGAGAAGAGAAGAGAAGAAAGCAGAAGAGAAGAGAAGAGAAGAGAAGTCAGAAACTCACCTTTGGTAAGATTGATCTTCGTCTTCTTCCCGGCCTTCTTGTTGGCCGTGTTCAGCAGCGTGGTGAGGGCGGGGCTTCTTCTGGAGGTGGGGCTTTCACTGTGACCTTTGGGAGTGGGCGAGGCACTAACAGGAGGAGGTGGTGTCTCCTGGCGACGCTCTGCTTCCATGGGAACTTGCCTTACGGGAGGCGGGGTTTCTTCCCGAGGCGGGGTCTCGGCGCTGGGACGCACTAGCTGGTCAAGGACTTTGCCCTCGTTGGCCCTGTGGATCAGGAAAGGGCTCTTGACCTTGGGCACGGCGGAGTGGATGGGCTCGGGGCCACTGAACAGCTGACCGATAAGGCTCTTCTCGTAGTGGAGCTTGTTGCCTACGGGCAGCACCTCGAGGCGGACACGGGGGGAGGACATGGCCTGGCGGAAGACCTCCTGCGACCTGAAAGAAGAATCAGAGCGTCAAGTGACGGAAAGCTATCTCTGGAATCACTCATCCATGTGGAAGACACTCTCAACCAAACTGGGTCTGACTCCTTGTAGATCACCTGATTGTCTTCTCTGGGGTGGATCGGTTCTTCTAGCAAGACAATGAGACACGACTAGAGATGTCCAACACTGGTTGGAGGAGCTGACCAAGATTTCCAAGTACTACCCTGGACCCCTAATTCCCCAAACTTGAACCTAATAGAGCATCTGTTGAACCACCTGGATGGTGGTGTTGGCTCTATGGATCCTTCTCCAACCTCCCTTCAGCAGCTGTGGGATGCACTGCAGTCAGCATGATACCTCCAGATACCAGTGACCACCTACCAGGACCTCCCAGTCCGTCTAGCTGCTGCCCGTGCTCTACACGGTGGTCACTCTGGCTAACTGCAAAACACTTATTCTGTAGCTGCTAGCTGCGTCCTACCTTCTCTTCACTGGCCACTTTATTAGAAACCCCTACCCTGTACCCGTTCAATGGTCACTTGTAAGGCGTCATATACACACACTGATAAGCCAAGACAGTATGACCCCTGAGTGATGATCCAATGGTTGAAGTTCATAATCTAGTAACATTCGGAGAAATGGGAGACCATCTGGGAGAAATGGGCAGCCATGAAGACCTCTGTGGTCTTCACAAGGGTTGGAAGCTATCTTCTATTTCTGCAAATGGGGATGCAAACCAGTCAGAGTGCTCATGGATGGTGGAGGGCGGGCACAGGGTACCTAGGGACGTGATGGCACCAGGATGCACTGTGGGAAGAAGACAATCCAGTGGAGGGTCTGTGATGCTCTGGACAGCAACCTGAAGTTAAACCTGGGTTTGGACATTCATGTAGACGTCGGTTTGAAATGTGCCACCTGCCTAAACATCGTTGCGGGCTAGGTAGGCAGGCGCCACCTTCAGCAGGATGGTGCACCCTGCTACGCAGCACCCACTTTTCAAAAGATCAAGGGTTTAAAGTGTTGCCCTGGCCTTCAAGCTCCAAAGGGCACCCTTGGAGGTCTTGCAGAGTCCGTTCTGTGGAGGGCCAGCACTGATCTGGCCAGCAGATGAAGGACCAACAGCCAGCAGGTGTAACGTCTGGGCTCATCCATTGCGAGGTCTACAGCTTGCTTGCCTACAGATAACGAGAAAGGAAGCAAACCCCTCTAGAAAAGCCTTGTGGAGTTCACTTTAGGACAAGGTGGAACCCCTCGCTCCCTCCCTCGCTCCCTCCCTCGCTCCGTCCCTCCACTAAGCAGCCACACTTCATTTAACCCGCAGCCGTTCTGAAGGTTGTCCGATACCGTGATGGCCCTTAATAGGGCTACTCCACACTCGCGAGGAGAGAACGAGGGAGAAAGCTTTTTCTTTTGTTGGGTTAACGACGTGATGGCGGAAAGGGATGAAGGCCACGAGAGAACGGGAGAAAGAGCGGATGAGAGATAAAGGCTGAGCCTCGGAGAGAAAGTGACAACACGAGACATAAAAGAAAGAAAAGGAAGAGGAGGAAGCGAGGGACCGGTGATCAACTGACGGAAGAGAGACGACAAAGTACTTACTGAGCAAAAGACTTGTCTATCAGCTCGGCGTCATTGATCCGCACGATGCACTCGTCCTCCTGGAAGATGCCCTCTCGCTTCGAGCGACTGTTCTCCTCGATGCCTTTAACGTGGAGGCCTAGAGTCCTGAGGAGGACACACACATACATCAGAACATCACACTCAGGCAAAGCTCCATAAGCTTCATTTCTTGGTTAGACTTGTATTCGTTTGTTTGTCCCATCCCTTGTTTTTTCCCCCCCATAGAGTCCTATTCATTTACAGTCACACCCAAACCTCATGGTTTCAACCAACCTACAGTCTCCAAACTGCCTCTACTCACTCAGGGCAGATCCTCAACCTCTAATCCACAGCCATCAAAGAACATATTGACCCACACTCTTCTATTTGTTGATTATTCATCCCTCGTTCCCCTCATAGGATCCCAATTATTTTCGGCCAAATCCAGACATTATGGTTTCATTTAACCTACAGCCTCCAAACTGCCTCTACTCATTCAGGGTTATGAAGGTATATACATTTCTGTATATGCTATGAAAATATATACTTTTATGTTTGTTATGAAAACATATACATTTATATTTATGCTATAAAAGTATATACATTTATGTTTCTTATGAAAGTATATACATTTATCTTTATGTTATGAAAGTATATACTTTTATGTTTGTGTTATGAAAGTATACACTTTTGTTTTTTTATGAAAATGTATACATTCATGTTTATGTTATAAAAGTACATACTTTTATGTTTGTGTTATGAAAGTATATACTTGTATGTTTCTTATAAAAGTCTATACTTTTATGCTTATTATAAAGGTACATACTTTTATGTTTGTTATGAAAATATATACTTGTATGTTTCTTTTAAAAGTATACACGTTTATGTTTGTTATGAAAATATATACTTGTATGTTCCTTATAAAAGTATATACTTTTATGCTTATTATAAAGGTATATACTTTTATGTTTGTGTTATGAAAATATATACTTTTATGTTTCTTAGAAAAGTCTATACTTTTATGCTTATTATAAAGGTATATACTTTTATGTTTGTGTTATGAAAATATATACTTGTATGTTTCTTATGAAAGTAAATACTTTTATGCTTATTACAAAGGTATATACTTTTATGTTTGTGTTATGAAGATATATACTTTTATGTTTCTTATAAAAGTATATTCTTTTATGCTTATTACAAAGGTATATACTTTTATGTTTGTGTTATGAAGATATATACTTGTATGTTTCTTATAAAAGTATATACGTTTGTTTCCTATGAAAGTATATACTTGTATGTTTCTTATAAAAGTATATACTTTTATGCTTATTACAAAAGGTATATACTTTTATGTTTGTGTTATGAAGATATATACTTGTATGTTTCTTATAAAAGTATATACGTTTATGTTTCCTATGAAAGTATATACTTGTATGTTTCTTATAAAAGTATACACGTTTATGTTTCTTATGAAAGTATATACTTGTATGTTTCTTATAAAAGTATATACTTTTATGCTTATTACAAAAGGTATATACTTTTATGTTTGTGTTATGAAGATATATACTTGTATGTTTCTTATAAAAGTATATACGTTTATGTTTCCTATGAAAGTATATACTTGTATGTTTCTTATAAAAGTATATACGTTTATGTTTCCTATGAAAGTATATACTTGTATGTTTCTTATAAAAGTATATACTTTTATGCTTATTACAAAAGGTATATTCTTTTATGTTTGTGTTATGAAGATATATACTTGTATGTTTCTTATAAAAGTATATACGTTTATGTTTCCTATGAAAGTATATACTTGTATGTTTCTTATGAAAGTATATACTTTTATGATTACAAAGGTATATACTTTTATGTTTGTGTTATGAAAGTATATACTTGTATGTTTCTTATAAAAGTATACACGTTTATGTTTCTTTTGAAAGTATATACTTGTATGTTTCTTATAAAAGTATATACTTTTATGCTTATTACTAAGGTATATACTTTTATGTTTGTGTTATGAAAGTATATACTTGCATGTTTCTTATGAAAGTATGTACTTGCATGTTTCTTATGAAAGTATATACTTTTATGTTTATCATAAAGGTTTATACTTTTAATGTTTGTTATGAAGGTATATACATTTATGTTACAAAGTGTATTGCATGTCATTATAACTATGTGGAGGCAATTATATGAGTTTATGAGAGGCATCGTAAGGTGTTATATATGTTATATAACACCTTATAAATGCATTTACAATAGATTTATATATATATATATATATATATATATATATATATATATATATATATATATATATATATATATATATATATACACACACTTTTGTTGGTTTTCTATCTGAAAGTAAGTGAACACGTCCTCCACAGAGAACTAAAACATGGTTTATTCTTCTGCAGGGTTCCCTGAACAAGTTTAATAACTTAAAATAAATAAATGAAATATTAAATATAGCAGAACTTGTTTTCACAGACCTCAGTTTTTCCTGTATGTGTTAAATTCAGCAAATAAACAGTAAATCATATCCGTGTGTGTTTCTGTGGAGGATGAAAACCAGCAGCACGTCGCTGGAGCAGAGCTGCCTGAACGTGTGCACAGCTGTACGTGCAGAAAAGAGAACTGTGTTTGTGTTTTGATGCGATTGTCTGGTTTTCAGAGTTCAGCAGGTCACTGAACACATTGGCACCCCCAGTGATGGAGGGAGACACGGAGGAGGAATAAGACGGCGGTAAGGATGTAAGGACAGAGATCTTCCTTAAAAGAACTCATTCATTCATACCTGCTGCAAAACACACCCACACAGGAAACAGGGTCAATTCTTCTTACACTTTCTGTGTGTGTGTGTGTGTGTGTGTGTGTGTGTGCACCCATGCCCTGCTGACCTCAGGATATTTGCCTCCATGTTTCCTTCCTGGGTGTGTGTGTATGAAAGTGTGCATTTTAGTGTGTGTGTCTGTGTGTGTGTATGAAAGTATGTACTTTAGTGTGTGTGTGTGTGCGAAAGTGTGCATTTTAGTGTGTGTATATGAAAGTGTGCATTTTAGTGTGTGTGTGTGTGTGTGTATGAAAGTGTGCATTTTGGTGTGTGTGTGTATGTGTGTGTGTCTGTGTATATGAAAGCATGCATTTTAGTGTGCATGTGCTGTGTATGAAAGTGTGCATTTTTTTGTGTGTGTGTGTGTGTCTGTGTGTATGAAAGTGAGCATTTTAGTGTGTGTGTATGAAAGTTAGCATTTTAGTGTGTGTGTATTAAAGTTTGCATTTTAGTGTGTGTGTGTGTGTGTATGAAAGTGCGCATTTTAGTGTGTGTGTCTGTGTATGTGTGTGTATGAAAGTGCGCATTTTAGTGTGTGTGTATGAAAGTGCGCATTTTAGTGTGTGTGTATATGAAAGTGTGCCTTTTAGTGTGTGTGTGTACGAAAGTGTGCATTTTAGTGTGTGTGTGTGTGTGTACGAAAGTGTGCATTTTAGTGTGTGTGTGTGTATGAAAGTGCATATTTTATAGTGTGTTTGTTTGTCTGTGTGTGTGTATGAAAGTACATACTTTAGTGTGTGTGTGTGTGTGTGTATGAAAGTGTGCATTTTAGTGTGTGTGTGTATATGAAATTGCGCATTTTAGTGTGTGTGTGTGTGTATATGAAAGTGTGCATTTTACTGTTTGTGTGTGTGTATATAAAAGTGTGCATTTTAGTGTGTGTGTGTGTATGAAAGTGCCAATTTTAGTGTGTGTGTGTGTGTATATGAAAGTGTGCATTTTAGTGCGTGTGTGTGTATATGAAAGTGTGAATTTTAGTGTGTGTGTGTGTGTGTGTATATATGAAAGTGTGAATTTTAGTGTGTGTGTGTGTGTGTGTGTATGAAAGTGTGAATTTTAGTGTGTGTGTGTATGAAAGTGCGAATTTAAGTGTGTGTGTGTGTGTGTATGTGTGTATATAAAAGTGAATTTTAGTGTGTGTGTGTGTGTGTGTGTGTGTGTCTTAAACTATATTTCAGGGCATATTGCCATCGCTAAGTAAAAAAAATACTTATTTTTTCCATTGTGTGCAATCAAACTGCCTATTAATTATCTAATATTGCAATCAATACTGAGGAATTTACTATATTGGCATTTAAATAATGAGAATTAATGTGTGATATTTTTGTTCTAGTTGGTCCATTTTTGTCTATTAGCCATTATTTCAAAAACTTGACACGGCATGACGGAAGGTTATGATGATTAAGGCCAGCAGTTGACTCTAAGCTAACTGGTGGACTATGAGATCCCATTACTTGCTACATTAAACCCATAAAGTAACTCCAGACTGTGGGGTAAAGTTGTAAATGGTGTAGATCTGATACAGTGTAGTACGACAGCAATTACTGACAGTCAAGCACAAGAACACGGAGACACCCAACAAAACAGGAGCACTAATACACATGTACGTCTATGAGTTCTTACCTTCCACTCAAAGAGGAGCAATACGGTACAACCTTAATTCCCAAAGGTCCCAGTTCCCCAGAGATCTCCACCGTCCTGGTGAGAGCACTGCATAAACACAAACACACAACAGAGAAATGTATAACATTCCTTTTATTATTATATAAATATATAACACTACCAGTCAAAGGTTTAAAGCAGTTCTAAATCAATTGACTGGTAGCGTATCTAAAACGTTTGTCTGGTAGTGTATCTAAAACGTTTGACTGGTAGTGTATCTAAAACGTTTGACTGGTAGTGTATCTAAAACGTTTAACTGGTAGTGTATCTAAAACGTTTGACTGGTAGTGTATCTAAAACGTTTGACTGGTAGTGTATCTAAAACGTTTAACTGGTAGTGTATCTAAAACGTTTGACTGGTAGTGTATCTAAAATGTTTGACTGGTAGTGTACTAAAACGTTTGTCTGGTAGTGTATCTAAAACGTTTGACTGGTAGTGTATCTAAAACGTTTGACTGGTAGTGTATCTAAAACGTTTGACTGGTAGTGTATCTAAAACGTTTAACTGGTAGTGTATCTAAAACGTTTGACTGGTAGTGTATCTAAAATGTTTGACTAGTAGTGTATCTAAAACGTTTGACTGGTAGTGTATCTAAAACGTTTAACTGGTAGTGTATCTAAAATGTTTGACTAGTAGTGTATCTAAAATGTTTAACTGGTAGTGTATCTAAAACGTTTGATTGGTAGTGTATCTAAAACGTTTGTCTGGTAGTGTATCTAAAATGTTTGACTGATAGTGTATCTAAAACGTTTGACTTGTATTGTATCTAAAACGTTTGGCTGGTAGTGTATCTAAAACGTTTGGCTGGTAGTGTATCTAAAACGTTTGACTGGTAGTGTACTAAAACGTTTGTCTGGTAGTGTACTAAAACTTTTGGCTGGTAGTGTATCTAAAACGTTTGACTGGTAGTGTATCTAAAACGTTTGACTGGTAGTGTACTAAAACGTTTGTCTGGTAGTGTACTAAAACGTTTGACTGGTAGTGTATCTAAAACGTTTAACTGGTAGTGTATCTAAAACGTTTAACTGGTAGTGTATCTAAAACGTTTGTCTGGTAGTGTACTAAAACGTTTGACTGGTAGTGTACTAAAAGGTTTAACTGTTAGTGTACTAAAACGTTTAACTGGTAGTGTATCTAAAACGTTTGACTTGTAGTGTACTAAAACGTTTGTCTGGTAGTGTATCTAAAACGTTTGTCTGGTAGTGTACTAAAACGTTTATCTGGTAGTGTATCTAAAACGTTTGACTGGTAGTGTACTAAAACGTTTGACTGGTAGTGTACTAAAACGTTTAACTGGTAGTGTATCTTAAACGTTTGACTGGTAGTGTACTAAAACGTTTGTCTGGTAGTGTACTAAAACGTTTAACTGGTAGTGTATCTAAAACGTTTGACTGGTAGTGTACTAAAACGTTTGTCTGGTAGTGTACTAAAACTTTTGGCTGGTAGTGTATCTAAAACGTTTGACTGGTAGTGTATCTAAAACGTTTGACTGGTAGTGTATCTAAAACGTTTGACTGGTAGTGTACTAAAACGTTTGTCTGGTAGTGTACTAAAACGTTTGACTGGTAGTGTACTAAAAGGTTTAACTGTTAGTGTACTAAAACGTTTAACTGGTAGTGTATCTAAAACGTTTGACTTGTAGTGTACTAAAACGTTTGTCTGGTAGTGTACTAAAACGTTTGACTTGTAGTGTACTAAAACGTTTGTCTGGTAGTGTATCTAAAACGTTTGTCTGGTAGTGTACTAAAACGTTTATCTGGTAGTGTATCTAAAACGTTTGACTGGTAGTGTATCTAAAACGTTTGACTGGTAGTGTACTAAAACGTTTAACTGGTAGTGTATCTTAAACGTTTGACTGGTAGTGTATCTTAAACGTTTGACTGGTAGTGTATCTTAAACGTTTGACTGGTAGTGTACTAAAACGTTTAACTGGTAGTGTATCTAAAACGTTTGACTGGTAGTGTACTAAAACGTTTGTCTGGTAGTGTACTAAAATGTTTGACTTGTAGTGTACTAAAACGTTTAACTGGTAGTGTATCTAAAACGTTTGACTGGTAGTGTACTAAAACGTTTGTCTGGTAGTGTACTAAAACGTTTGACTTGTAGTGTACTAAAACGTTTGTCTGGTAGTGTACTAAAACGTTTGACTGGTAGTGTATCTAAAACGTTTGACTGGTAGTGTATCTAAAACGTTTGTCTGGTAGTGTACTAAAATGTTTGACTTGTAGTGTACTAAAACGTTTGTCTGGTAGTGTACTAAAACGTTTGACTGGTAGTGTACTAAAACGTTTGTCTGGTAGTGTACTAAAACGTTTGTCTGGTAGTGTACTAAAACGTTTGTCTGGTAGTGTACTAAAACGTTTGACTGGTAGTGTATCTAAAACGTTTGTCTGGTAGTGTACTAAAACGTTTGGCTGGTAGTGTACTAAAACGTTTGTCTGGTAGTGTACTAAAACGTTTGTCTGGTAGTGTACTAAAACGTTTGACTGGTAGTGTACTAAAACGTTTGACTGGTAGTGTACTAAAACGTTTAACTGGTAGTGTATCTAAAACGTTTAACTGGTAGTGTATCTAAAACGTTTAACTGGTAGTGTACTAAAACGTTTGACTGGTAGTGTATCTAAAAGGTTTGACTGGTAGTGTACTAAAACGTTTGGCTGGTAGTGTATCTAAAAGGTTTGACTGGTACTGTATCTAAAACGTTTAACTGGTAGTGTACTAAAACGTTTAACTGGTAGTGTATCTAAAAGGTTTGACTGGTAGTGTATCTAAAACGTTTAACTGGTAGTGTACTAAAACGTTTGGCTGGTAGTGTATCTAAAACGTTTAACTGGTAGTGTATCTAAAACGTTTAACTGGTAGTGTACTAAAACGTTTAACTGGTAGTGTATCTAAAAGGTTTGTCTGGTAGTGCATCTAAAACGTTTGACTGGTAGTGTATCTAAAACGTTTAACTGGTAGTGTATCTAAAACGTTTAACTGGTAGTGTATCTAAAACGTTTAACTGGTAGTGTACTAAAACGTTTAACTGGTAGTGTATCTAAAAGGTTTGTCTGGTAGTGCATCTAAAACGTTTGACTGGTAGTGTATCTAAAACGTTTGTCTGGTAGTGTATCTAAAACGTTTGACTGGTAGTGTATCTAAAACGTTTAACTGGTAGTGTATCTAAAACGTTTAACTGTTAGTGTATCTAAAACGTTTAACTGGTAGTGTATCTAAAACGTTTGACTGGTAGTGTATCTAAAACGTTTGTCTGGTAGTGTATCTAAAACGTTTAACTGTTAGTGTATCTAAAACGTTTGACTGGTAGTGTATCTAAAACGTTTGTCTGGTAGTGTATCTAAAACGTTTAACTGTTAGTGTATCTAAAACGTTTGACTGGTAGTGTATCTAAAACGTTTGTCTGGTAGTGTATCTAAAACGTTTAACTGTTAGTGTATCTAAAACGTTTGACTGGTAGTGTATCTAAAACGTTTGTCTGGTAGTGTATCTAAAACGTTTAACTGTTAGTGTATGACAAGAGTCAATGTACATGCACAAGTTACGTAAACACATTTCCTCTGTGCAGAAACAGTCTGGACTTTCTGTCTGAACCTGAACCAATTGGCTGTTTATGTTGGATCTGGTCAGGTTTGGACATCACTTCCCAAATATTTGTAGGCTGAAGTTCTCGCTCAGGTTTCAGATTCTGGTTTCAGATTTTGGATAGTGTTTACACGGCTTCAGTTCTTCCCTTTGCTCCATTCTTTAACATTGTTTATGCTGGAGTCACTTTTGTTGCTATCACCACCGCACACTGAGATCCAGGAGGCCAGAATAACGACAATGCATTAAAGCAAAAGTTCATGCGCACTTAAAACAGCTGGAGGCTCCTTAAAAGGCACTGAGTGAGAATTACATTTATTAAGTAGAATTTAAATATAATGTTTGATGGGCTATATTCGAGTAAAGAAATAATTTTATAGGGTGCAATCAGATTTCACACAATTTTGTTGGGCTACAGCCAGATTCAAACAGAATTTTATAGGATACAGTCAAAGGTCACACAAAATTTGATTATATCCTAGAAATGTCTTGGGCTGTAGTCAAAATTAAACAGAATTTTGATGGGCTACAGTCGGTTAAGAGAGAATTTTGTTGGGCTACAGTCGATTCAGACAGAATATTGTTGGGCTGCAGTCAGTTCAGACAGAATTTGGTTGGGCTACAGTCGGTTCAGACAGAACCTTGTTGGGCTGCAGTTAGTTCAGACAGAATTTTGTTGGGCTACAGTCGGTTCAGACAGAATTTTGTTGGGCTACAGTCAGTTCAGACAGAATTTTGTTGGGCTACAGTCAGTTCAGACAGAATTTTGTTGGGCTACAGTCAAATTCAGACAGAATTTTGTTGGGCCACAGTCAGTTCAGACAGAATTTTGTTGGGCTACAGTCAGTTCAGACAGAACCTTGTTGGGCTACAGTTAGTTCAGACAGAATTTTGTTGGGCTACAGTTAGTTCAGACAGAATTTTGTTGGGCTACAGTCGATTCAGACAGAATTTTGTTGGGCTACAGTTAGTTCAGACAGAACCTTGTTGGGCTACAGTCAGTTCAGACAGAATTTTGTTGGGCTACAGTTAGTTCAGACAGAATTTGGTTGGGCTACAGTTAGTTCAGACAGAACCTTGTTGGGCTACAGTCGGTTCAGACAGAACCTTGTTGGGCTACAGTCGGTTCAGACAGAATTTTGTTGGGCTACAGTCGGTTCAGACAGAATTTTGTTGAACTACAGTCGGTTCAGAAAGAATTTTGATGGGCTACAGTCGGTTCAGACAGAATTTTGATGGGCTACAGTCGGTTCAGACAGAATTTTGATGGGCTACAGTCGGTTCAGACAGAATTTTGATGGGCTACAGTCGGTTCAGACAGAATTTTGTTGGGCTACAGTCGGTTCTTTCTGAAATTTGTTGATCTACAGTCGGTTCAGACAGAATTTTGATGGGCTACAGTTAGTTCAGACAGAATTTTGATGGGCTACAGTCGGTTCAGACAAAGTTTTGTTAGGCTACAGTCGGTTCAGACAGAATTTTGTTGGGCTACAGTCGGTTCTTTCTGAAATTTGTTGAACTACAGTCGGTTCAGACAGAATTTTGATGGGCTACAGTTAGTTCAGACAGAATTTTGATGGGCTACAGTCGGTTCAGACAGAATTTTGATGGGCTACAGTCGGTTCAGACAGAATTTTGATGGGCTACAGTTAGTTCAGACAGAATTTTGTTGGACTAAAGCTGGTTCAAACAGAATTTTGTTGGGCTACAGTCAGTTCAGACAGAATTTTGTTGGGCTAAAGCTGGTTCAAACAGAATTTTGTTGGGCTACAGTCAGTTCAGACAGAATTTTGTTGGGCTAAAGCTGGTTCAAAAAGATTTTTTTTGGGCTACAGTCGGGTTCAGATATAATTTGAACATGCTGTTTAGTTTTGTTTAGGTTTTGATAGAATTTGTTGGTTCTCTAGGTCAGTTTAAACTCAGGCAGTGTATTCAGAATTGATATTTAGGTTCTGCTTAGAGAAGAACCTCCAGTGCAAGACAGAACTGCAAGGTACAGTAAGTGCACATAAACAGTGAGCAGTAAAATATATCAAATTAAAAAAGGAAGGAATCTCAATATCTTCTTCCAGCACTCAAAAGCACAAAGCAGACGTGAAGACAGGAATAAAAAGTAAGCGATCACAGCCTCTCTGGTTCAGAATCAGTATCAATTGCTCACTTCTGCCCCCGATTCTTCATGGGTCAGGAGTGCAGCAGCAGCACTGAAGCGAGTGAGAACGTAGCCCAGAGGGCAAGTAGCTGCTGTTGCGCTCCGTTAGCTCCCTTCTGGGCTCACTCTGGGACCATTTAATGCGCCTGATCAGCCTCACTGACCAAACGGGAACATCTGCACCACCCCCTTGTTCAATTTGACCACAAATCTAACCAGGATTTTTATACTGTGGGGCTACAGTCGAATCCAGACAGAAATATCTGGTAGCTATAGTTGGTTTAGACAGAATTTTGTTGGGCTACAGTCAATTCAGACAGAATTATATTGGGCTACCGTTGAATTCAGACAGAATTATGCTGGGCTACAGTCAATTCAGACAGAATTTGGTTGGGTTTCATCTGAATTACTACAATTTTGTTGGGCAACAGTCAATTCAGACAGAATTATGTGGAGCTATAGTTGGTTTAGACAGAATTTGGTTGGGCTACAGTCAGTTCAGACAGAATTATATTGGCCTACAGTCAAATTCAGACAGAATAATGTGGAGCTATAGTTGGTTTAAACAGAATTTGGTTGAGCTTCAGTCAGTTCAGACAGAATTTGGTTGAGTTTCAATTGAATTAATACAATATTGTTGGGCAACAGTCAGTTCAGACAGAATTTGTTTGGGTCTCATCTGTATTAATACAATTTTGTTGGGCTACAGTTAGTTCAGACTGAATTATGTTGGGTTTCATCTGAATTAATACAATTTTGTTGGGCTACAATTAGTTCAGACTGAATTATGTTGGGTTTCATCTGAATGAATACAATTTTGTTGGGCAACAGTCAGTTCAGACAGAATTATGTTGGACTACAATCAAATTCAGACAGAATTATGTGGAGCTAATGTTGGTTTAGAGAGAATTTGGTTGGGTTTCATCTGAATTAATACAATTATGTTGGCCTACAGTCAGTTCAGACAGAATTATGTGGAGCTATAGAATTGGGTTGGGCTACAGCCAGTAGAGACAGAATTTGGTTGGGTTTCATTTAAATTCATTTGAATTGTGTGGAGCTATAGTCAGTTCAGACAGAATATTTGAGGGTTTACAGTTGGTCCAGACAGAATTTGCTTGGGTTTCAGTTGGATTAGCACTATTTTTTAGGCAACACTCAAGATCTGTTTGGTTGTGCTGCTTTAAAGTGCTGCTGTTGAGTTCTGACAGGTTTTGTTTGCAGTCAGGTTCGGTCATTTGAACTCGAGCAGAGCATTCAAGAGTGATATTCACAGAGTGATATGACTCCCCCACTGAACGTGTAACGTGCACTATCGATATTGAAAACTTGTTTTTATCTCTCAATCACAACGTAAGACTCAGACCACACACATGCACATGGGATGTGGGCTGGAGATTGAGGTATTAGCACGAGGCTTCGGGAGTTAATGAGTTTATCCGGCTGACTGGAGACCCCCCTCGTCCGCCCATCTGAAACGCCACCACACGCTTGGCGGGCGAGCGAGAAATGAAGATGAATAGGATACAGAGATAAGGACATCGTTGATAATGGAATGATGGAGGAACGGCGTACAAAGAAGTGAGAACCGAGTGTAAAAGAAGGTAAAAAGCAGGGATCTTGTTCTGGAAGTACTAATATTGAACTACGGCACTGAAAGATCAATTGCCTTTGCTATTACTGCTGGCTGAGTGAGCAGCCTAGGAAAGAGTGTTTACCTGATCTCAACCACTGAATTATGTATAACGGTCTATAGGATTCACCTGTAAAGTACCTCTGAAATCAAACAAAGTCTAGTTAAATAATAAGAGGATGTAAATTCTTATCAATTCTTATTTTTATTAGGACCAGAAAATGATTAAACATGGCATCCGAGCCAAGCTTTACAAATATACACAATTATGAGAAATACAGATGCAACAGCCCCCAATCCTCAACCCCTTCCCCCATTCCCACCAACCCCACCTACACCACCGTACTAACCACTACACCACCATACTGACCACTACACCACCATACTAACCACTACACCACCGTACTAACCACTACACCACCGTACTAACCGCTACACAACCTTACTGACCACTACACCACCATACTAACCACTACACCACCGTACTAACCACTACACCACCATACTAACCACTACACCACCATACTAACCACTACACCACCTTACTAACCACTACACCACCATACTAACCACTACACCACCATACTAACCACTACACCACCATACTAACCACTACACCACCGTACTAACCACTACACCACCAACTAACCACTACAACACCATACTAACCACTACACCACCATACTGACCACTACACCACCGTACTAACCACTACACCACCATACTAACCACTACACCACCGTACTAACCACTACACCACCGTACTAACCACTACACCACCGTACTAACCACTACACCACCATACTAACCACTACACCACCTTACTAACCACTACACCACCATACTAACCACTACACCACCTTACTAACCACTACACCACCATACTAACCACTACACACCATACTAACCACTACACCACCATACTAACCACTACACCACCGTACTAACCACTACACCACCGTACTAACCACTACACCACCATACTAACCACTACACCACCATACTAACCACTACAACCACCGTACTAACCACTACACCACCATACTAACCACTACACACCACCATACTGACCACTACACCACCGTACTAACACTACACCACCATACTAACCACTACACCACCATACTAACCACTACACCACCATACTAACCACTCCACCACCATAACAACCACTACACCACCGTACTAACCACTATACCACCATACTAACCACTACACCACCGTACTAACACTACACCATCGTACTAACCACTACACCACCATACTAACCACTACACCACCATACTAACCACTACACCACCATACTAAACTACTACACCACCATACTAACCACTACACCACCATACTAACCACTACACCACCATACTAACCACTACACCACCATACTAACCACTACACCACCGTACTAACCACTACACCACCATACTAACCACTACACCACCATACTAACCACTACACCACCATACTAACCACTACACCACCGTACTAACCACTACACCACCATACTAACCACTACACCACCATACTGACCACTACACCACCGTACTACCACTACACCACCGTACTAACCACTACACCACCGTACTAACCACTACACCACCGTACTAACACTACACCATCGTACTAACACTACACCATCGTACTAACCACTACACCACCATACTAACCACTACACCACCATACTAACCCACTACACCACCATACTAACACTACAACCATCGTACTAACCACTACACCATCGTACTAACCACTACACCACCGTACTAACCACTACACCACCATACTAACCACTACACCACCGTACTAACACTACACCACCATACTAACCACTACACCACCATACTAACCACTACACCACCATACTAACCACTACACCACCATACTAACCACTACACCACCATACTAACCACTACACCACCATACTGACCACTACACCACCGTACTGACCACTACACCACCGTACTAACCACTACCACCACATACTAACCACCTACACCACCGTACTAACCGACTACACCACCATACTAACCACTACAACCCACCGTACTAACCACTACACCACCATACTAACCACTACACCACCATACTAACCACTACACACCACCGTACTAACCACTACACCACCATACTAACCTCTACACCACCATACTAACCACGACACCACCTTACTAACCACTACACCACCATACTAACCACTACACCACCATACTAACCACTACACACACCATACTAACCACTACACCACCATAACTAACCACTACACCTCCGTACTGACCACTACACCACCGTACTAACCACTACACCACCGTACTAACCACTACACCACCATACTAACCACTACACCACCGTACTGACCACTCACCACCGAACTAACCACTACACCACCATACTAACCACTACACCACCGTATTAACCACTACACCACCATACTAACCACTACACCACCATACTAACCACTACACCACCGTACTAACCACTACACCACCGTACTAACCACTACACCACCATACTAACCACTACACCACCATACTAACCACTACATCACCATACTAACTACTACACCACAGTACTAACCACTACACCACCATACTAACCACTACACCACCGTACTAACCACTACACCACCGTACTAACTACTACACCACCATACTAACTACTACACCACCATACTAACCACTACACCACCGTACTAACCACTACACCACCGTACTAACCACTACACCACCGTACTAACACTACACCATCGTACTAACCACTACACCACCATACTAACCACTACACCACCATACTAACCACTACACCACCGTACTAACCACTACACCACCATACTAACCACTACACCACCGTACTAACCACTACACCACCATACTAACCACTACACCACCTTACTAACTACTACACCACCATACTAACTACTACACCACCATACTAACCACTACACCACCATACAAACCACTACACCACCGTACTAACCACTACACCACCGTACTAACCACTACACCACCGTACTAACTACACACCACCATACTAACTACTACACCACCATACTAACCACTACACCACCGTTAACCACTACACCACCATACTAACCACTACACCACCATACTAACCACTACATCACCATACTAACTACTACACCACAGTACTAACCACTACACCACCATACTAACCACTACACCACCGTACTAACACTACACCATCGTACTAACCACTACACCACCATACTAACCACTACACCACCATACTAACCACTACACCACCGTACTAACCACTACACCACCATACTAACCACTACACCACCATACTAACCACTACAACCACCGACTAACCACTACACCACCATACTAACCACTACACCACAACACCTACTGACCACTACACCACCATACTAACACTACACCCACCATACTGACCACTACACCACCATACTAAACCACAACACAAACATACTAACCACCTACACCACCGTACTAAACCACTACACCACCGTACTAACCACTACACCACCATACTAACCACTACACCACCATACTAACCACTACACAACCGTACTAACCACTACACCACCATACTAACCACTACACCACCTAACTGACCACCTACACCCACCGTACTAACACTACACCACCATACTAACCACTACACCACATATCTAACCACTACACCACCATACTAACCAACCACCCACCATAACAACCACTACACACCGTACTAACCACTATACCACCCATACTAACCACTACACCACCGTACTAACACTACACCATCGTACTAACCACTACACCACCCATACTAACCACTACACCACCATACTAACCACTACACCACCATACTAACTACTACACCACCATACTAACCACTACCACCACCATACTAACCACTACACCACCCTACTAACCACTACACCACCATACTAACCACTACACACCACCGTACTAACCACTACACCACCATACTAACCACTACACCACCATACTAACCACTACAACCACCATACTAACCACTACACCACCGTACTAACCACTACACCACCGTACTAACCACTACAACCACCATACTGACCACTACACCACCGTACTAACCACTACACCACCGTACTAACCACTACACCACCGTACTAACCACTACACCACCGTACTAACACTACACCATCGTACTAACACTACACCATCGTACTAACCACTACACCACCATACTAACCACTACACCACCATACTAACCACTACACCACCATACTAACACTACACCATCGTACTAACCACTACACCATCGTACTAACCACTACACCACCGTACTAACCACTACACCACCATACTAACCACTACACCACCGTACTAACACTACACCACCATACTAACCACTACACCACCATACTAACCACTACACCACCATACTAACCACTACCACCACCGTACTAACCACTACACCACCATACTAACCACTACACCACCATACTGACCACTACACCACCGTACTGACCACTACACCACCGTACTAACCACTACACCACCATACTAACCACTACACCACCGTACTAACCACTACACCACCATACTAACCACTACACCACCGTACTAACCACTACACCACCATACTAACCACTACACCACCATACTAACCACTACACACCACCGTACTAACCACTACACCACCATACTAACCTCTACACCACCATACTAACCACTACACCACCTTACTAACCACTACACCACCATACTAACCACTACACCACCATACTAACCACTACACCACCATACTAACCACTACACCACCATACTAACCACTACACCACCGTACTGACCACTACACCACCGTACTAACCACTACACCACCGTACTAACCACTACACCACCATACTAACCACTACACCACCGTACTGACCACTACACCACCGAACTAACCACTACACCACCATACTAACCACTACACCACCGTATTAACCACTACACCACCATACTAACCACTACACCACCATACTAACCACTACACCACCATACTAACCACTACACCACCGTACTAACCACTACACCACCATACTAACCACTACACCACCATACTAACCACTACATCACCATACTAACTACTACACCACAGTACTAACCACTACACCACCATACTAACCACTACACCACCGTACTAACCACTACACCACCGTACTAACTACTACACCACCATACTAACTACTACACCACCATACTAACCACTACACCACCGTACTAACCACTACACCACCGTACTAACCACTACACCACCGTACTAACACTACACCATCGTACTAACCACTACACCACCATACTAACCACTACACCACCATACTAACCACTACACCACCGTACTAACCACTACACCACCATACTAACCACTACACCACCGTACTAACACTACACCACCATACTAACCACTACACCACCTTATAACTACTACACCACCATACTAACCACTACACCCCCATACTAACCACTACAACACCATACAAACCACTACACCACCGTACTAACCACTACACACCGTACTAACCACTACACCACCGTACTATAACTACTACACCACCATACTAACTACTACACCACCATACTAACCACTACACCACCTACTAACCACTACACCACCATACTAACCACTACACCACCATACTAACCACTACATCACCATACTAACACTACACCCACAGTACTAACCACTACACCACCATACTAACCACTACACCACCGTACTAACACTACACCATCGTACTAACCACTACACCACCATACTAACCACTACACCACCGTACTAACCACTACACCACCGTACTAACCACTACACCACCATATAACCACTACACACACCACCATACTAACCACTACACCACCGTACTAACCACTACACCACCATACTAACCACTACACCACCATACTGACCACTACACCACCATACTAACCACTACACCCCCATACTGACCACTACACCACCATACTAACCACTACACCACCATACTAACCACTACACCACCGTACTAACCACTACACCACCGTACTAACCACTACACCACCATACTAACCACTACACCACCGTACTAACCACTACACCACCATACTAACCACTACACCACCGTACTAACCACTACACCACCGTACTAACACTACACCATCGTACTAACCACTACACCACTATACTAACCACTACACCACCATACTAACCACTACACCACCATACTAACCACTACACCACCGTACTAACCACTACACCACCGTACTAACCACTACACCACCATACTAACCACTACACCATCATACTAACCACTACACCACCATACTAACCACTACACCACCGTACTAACCACTACACCACCGTACTAACCACTACACCACCGTACTAACCACTACACCACCGTACTAACCACTACACCACCGTACTAACCACTACACCACCGTACTAACCACTACACCACCATACTAACCACTACACCACCATACTAACCACTACATCACCATACTAACCACTACACCACCATACTAACCACTACACCACCATACTAACCACTACATCACCATACTAACCACTACATCACCGTACTAACCACTACACCATTCTTGTGTGAATTCTTGTGTTTCAGAGCCTTTTCCCGAGTGGATGAATGTAATCATTGCAGGTGAGTTGCAGGAGAATTCAAAGAGAACTCAGTCAAAGCTTGGTGAAGGATGTGTTTTCTGAGGACGTGAGTAAATAATGAGTCTGTTTATTTTTCAGTGTGTATATAAACAGACATTCTGTACCAACACGTGTACATAAACCGTAAACACCAGCTCCCTGACGAGGACGTACGCCCTTCGACCCGCCCGCCACGTATCCCAGCTAAACACAAACTACAAACCGGTGGTTACGCTCGAGCACACACATCCACACAGCGCGCACTCCGCTTCTCTACTTTATACTCCTGTCCACGCACACTCCAGATCCATTCTGCTGCTGTGCGTCCTGAGGGGCAGCATTAATGGCCAAACAAATAAGCTGAGCGCTACGGCAACCACTCTCATTTACTGTGTGTGTGTGTTTAACACGGAGCGCCCCGGGCACAGGTGCCTACCTGCATCTCTGAGTTCTATAGAGACGGGAACAGGAAAAAAACAGGGGGGAAACAGGGTCGGCACGGAGCGGAGGAAGGGCGGTTGGTGGTGGGGGGGTTGGTGGTGGGGGTGAGGGTTACTTGAAAATCTTCTATCTCTGTCAAAGAAAGCCTTTGAGGAGTTTTCAAACAAGCAACACAATTACAAAGTCCCGCTTCGGCACACACGGGCTTTGACCATTGCTTTTCCAGAGTGAACAGAGAGGGTTCTGGAAAAAAAAAATAAAAAAAAGAATTCAGATGCTAAGAATGCTAATGAGGACGCGTTTGATCATCGACGCTGAGGCTTAGTAAAACACGCAGCACCTTAAACCCCACACCATACCAGCCGACGGGCCCGAACCGGTTATGACGACCTCAAATCACAAGTATACACTTCGTTTACAGGATGATTCTGGTGGAAAACGGCTAATAAAGAGTGAGGCACATGGAAGAGGCCTGAGAGATAAGTACTTAAGTTTCTTGACTTTTTATCATTTATACTGTATATACTGTACTGTTTATTATGTATATTGTATGTACTGTACTGTTTATTATGTATATTGAATATACTGTACTGTTTATTATTTATATTGTATGTACTGTACTGTTCATTATGTATATTGTATTTACTGTACTGTTTATTATGTATATTGTATTTACTGTCCTGTTTATTATTTATATTGTATATACTGTACTGTTTATTATGTGTATTGTATTTACTGTACTGTTTATTATTTATATTGTATTTACTGTACTGTTTATTATGTATATTGAATATACTGTACTGTTCATTATTTATATTGTATATACTGTACTGTTTATTATGTATATTGAATATACTGTACTGTTTATTATGTATATTGTATTTACTGTACAGTTTATTATGTATATTGTATATACTGTACTGTTTATTATTTATATTGTATTTACTGTACTGTTTATTATGTATATTGAATATACTGTACTGTTTATTATTTATATTGTATATACTGTACTGTTCATTATGTATATTGGATATACTGTACTGTTATTATTTATAATGAATATACTGTACTGTTTATTATGTATAGGGTATATACTGTACTGTTTATTATTTATATTGTATATACTGTACTGTTTATTATGTACATTGTATGCACTGTACTGTTTATTATTTATATTGTATATACTGTACTGTTTATTATGTATATTGTATTTACTGTACTGTTTATTATTTATATTGTATATACTGTACTGTTTATTATTTGTATTGTATGTACTGTACTGTTTATTGTTTATATTGTATATACTGTACTGTTTATTATTTATATTGTATACGCTGTACTGTAATTTATATTGTGTATACTTTACTGTTTATTATGTATATTGTATATACTGTACTGTTTATTATTTATATTGTATACACTGTACTGTTATTATTTATATTGGATATACTGTACTGTTTATTATTTATATTGTATATACTGTACTGTTTATTATTTATATTGTATGTACTGTACTGTTTATTATTTATATTGGATATACTGTACTGTTTATTATTTATATTGTATATACTGTACTGTTATTATTTATATTGTACACACTGTACATTTATTATTTATATGGTATATACTGTACTGTTATTATTTAATGGTATATACTCTACTGTTTATTATTTATATTGTATATACTGTACTGTTTATTATTTATATTGTATGTACTGTACTGTTATTATTTATATAGTATATACTGTACTGTTTATTATTTATATTGGATATACTGTACTGTTTATTATTTATATTGTATAAACTGTACTATTATTTATATTGTACACACTGTACATTTATTATTTATATGGTATATACTGTACTGTTTATTATTTATATTGTATATACTGTACTGTTATTATTTATATTGTACACACTGTACATTTATTATTTATATGGTATATACTGTACTGTTATTATTTAATGGTATATACTCTACTGTTTATTATTTATATTGTATATACTGTACTGTTTATTATTTATATTGTATGTACTGTACTGTTATTATTTATATAGTATATACTGTACTGTTTATTATTTATATTGGATATACTGTACTGTTTATTATTTATATTGTATAAACTGTACTATTATTTATATTGTACACACTGTACATTTATTATTTATATGGTATATACTGTACTGTTATTATTTATATTGAATATACTGTACTGTTTATTATGTATATTGTATATACTGTACTGTTTATTATTTATATTGTATACACTGTACTGTTTATTATTTATATTGAATATACTATACTGTTTATTATGTATAGGGTATATACTGTACTCTTATTATTTATTGTATATACTGTACTGTTTATTATTTATATTGTATACACTGTACTGTTATTATTTATATTGGATATACTGTACTGTTTATTATGTATATTGTATACACTGTACTGTTTATTATGTATATTGTATATACTGTACTGTTATTATTTATATTGGATATACTGTACTGTTTATTATGTATATTGGATATACTGTACTGTTTATTATGTATATTGTATTTACTGTACTGTTTATTATGTATATTGTATATACTGTACTGTTAAGTACACACAAGTATACACTTAGAGAATGGTTCAACTTTCTCTGTTTCGTTATTGTCGTCTACGTGGAACGAGGGATTGTCTTCCCCCCAAAAAAGGGGGGTGTGGTGATGAGGGTCTACTCTGGATGGTGTACAGCCAGTCTGAGCTAGTAGCTGCCAATTCCATGAGTTCTACACCGGCCTCATCACGCTGAGAGGTACGAAGAGGGTAAGGACACCAGACTGCCGGCCATTAGTCTCCCGATGTCAGGGCCAGTGCTGTGATGTTATACTTTCAGGGGCCGTTTTTAAAACTCTGGTCATAACTGGTCAGCAGTTACTACCACAATCAAACTGACGGCCCTCGTGAACGCCCTTTGCCCACCAGGTGGGGGCGAGTCTGGGGCAGTGAATGTATTGTGTGGACCACCTGTGTGGGCGGCTCTGGAGTGCAGGTACGTTGGGCTGAGGAGGCTCATTTACGGTGACCTTCTCTGCATCGCTAGGGAGAAACACGGCTGGACGGCCGCTCTGCAGCGAGTCAGGACGGCAGGCACGCCTGTGAGCGTGCGAGCGCACACACTCGCACCATTTCCCCCTCTGCCCATTTACATCCCACCAAAATAACATCCTCCCTCAGCGTCAGTGGAGTCACACCAACAAACACTAACAAACCCACAAACCAGCTCATCAGAGAGAGAGAGAGAGAGAGAGAGAGAGAGGGGAAGAGAGAGAGAGAGGAAGAGAGGGAGAGAGAGAGAGAGAGAGAGAGAGGAAGAGAGAGAGAGAGAGAGAGAGAGAGAGAGAGAGGAAGAGAGAGAGAGAGAGAGAGAGAGAGAGAGAGAGAGAGAGAGAGGAAGAGAGAGAGAGAGAGAGAGAGAGAGAGAGAGAGAGAGAGAGAGAGAGAGGAAGAGAGAGAGAGAGAGAGAGAGAGAGAGAGGAAGAGAGAGAGAGAGAGAGAGAGAGAGAGAGAGAGGGAGAGAGAGGGAGAGAGAGAGAGAGAGAGAGAGAGAAAGCCGTGGCTGAAATGAGGCAACGGCCCACCGCCGAGATTAGATCTCTTCGGGACGCTTCTGTCTTCTTCAAATCAGCAGCTGTGTTCTGATTGGCAACCGGGCGTAACTACATAGCAACAGGCCCAGACTGGTCCTGATGCTGAACTCATACCTGTTCATAATGTAACTGAGCCTCATCCACCGCTACTGCCAGAATCAGACAACGCTGAGGTTCCACCAGCTTACTGTACTGTTCATTATCAATAACTCACCTGTACAGCTTTACAGACTGAGATTCAGACATACAGGAGTTTGTAAATTGAGAGTCAACCACAAATACCAACAATTCAATCCTACAATTCCATTGATTCATGAATTAAGAGTTGAGTACAGAACAACAACGCTAAGGTTCCACGGGTTTATTGTACTGTTGATTAAGGTCAATAATTCAGAGGTAAAGCTTTACAGGGCTGAGATTCAACCCTACAATTCCAGAAATTCATGAATTGAAATTAGGCTAAGGTTTCACCAACGTATTGCATTGTCAATTATTGCCAATATTTCAGGAGTACAGCTTTAGAGGGCTGGGATTCAATCTTGCAACTCCAGAAATCCATGATCTGAGAGTTGATTACTACACAACAATGCTGAGGCTCCACTGGCTTATTGTATTGACCATTATTGCCAATAATACAACTGTACAGCTTCACAGGGCTGAGATTCAATCCAACACCTCCTGGAATTCATGAATTTAGAGTCAACTACTAAACAACAATGCTGAGGCTCCACTGGCTTCTTGTACTGGCCACCATTGCCAATAATTCAGGAGTACAGCTTTACAGGGCTGAGATTCATTCCTACATTTCTAGGAATTCATGATCTGAGGCTTGATTTCTAAACAACAATGCTTAGGTTCCACTGATTTATTGTAGAGATTCAAGCCTACGATTCCAGGAAATCATGAAGAGTCAATCACCAAAACACAATGTTAAGGTTCCACCAGCTTATTGTATTGACCATTACTGCCAATAATTCAGTACAGCTTTAGAGGGCTGGGATTCAATCCTACAATTCTAAGAATTCATGAAATAAGAGTTGACAAAACAGCAATGCTGAGGTTTCACCTCATACACCTATTGTATAGACCATTACTGCCAATAGTTCAACAGTAAAGCTTTACAGGGCTGAGACTCAATCCTACAACTCTAGCAAATCATGATCTAAGGGTCAACAACAGAAGGACAATGCTAAGGTTCCACTTATTCCATTTATTAAGAGCAATAAATCAGGAGTACAGCTTTACAGGGCTGGGATTCAATCCTACAACTCCAGGAATTCATTGAGCGTCGACTACAAAGGTCTGGACTCCGCACAGTGACGGCGGGTGAGGTATTCTGCTTTGACTGTCTAGACTGTCTGTCTAAATGCACAACAAACCCATCACCACGTTCTCTGTGCTTAACTGCGTTCAAAGCAGAAACCCAAGTGGAACTTTTCCTAGAACTGAAATATTTGTTTGTCTACGTTAAAATGAAAAGTCTCAGAAACCAGTACCAAAGGATTCGCAGGCACCTGCCCAACGAGACGGGACACCTGACGCTCTCCACGTCTCACCTGAACATCTGCTTCACATTCCTCCTCCAATCACTGCTTAACAGGTTACAGGTTATACCCAAAAGCTTGTGCAGCAGCTCTGACTGGGCTCTAACTGGGAATGCAGTTCTATGTATGGCAAACGTCTCCTTGTTGGATCCCGGATGAACCCAGTATATGGTCTCCAAAACCGCTTGGACAAAATCCTGGTTCCATCGACTTGCATTGAAAGTAAAGACTGTTTTCGTCCTGTCCTGTGAAGCTGGTATGTTGGAGATGCTTGTTTTTCTTTGGACGGCAACGGTATACAACATAAAGTATATACTGATAGAGCTTTCCTATGATGTCCACCCATTTAACCGTTAACACCATGTCACCATGCGTGGCTTCATGAAGGGTTTTGATTTATATATACAAACACTTGCCATCATTGAGGGGAAGATTGATTCTCAAGTTTATCCTACAGGACAATGTCAGGGTGGCTGTCCGCTGAAGCTCAATAGAAGTTGGTTGATGCAGCAGGACAATGACCCTAAACATTGTAGTAAATCTACTACAGCATGGCCCAGACCTGAATCCACTAGAGATGCTGTGGAATGACCTCTAGAGAGCTGTTCCCACCAGAAATCCTGAGAATATGCCTGAGCTGAAGCAGTCTTGTAGGATTCATTCACTTTTTCACCAGCACTGTGAATGTTTAGTGCAGAAACCCAGATAATAGCGAAGGGTTTATATACTTTTTCTAGCTACTGTATATGAGAAATTGAGGAAAAAGATTATGTTTTGTTTCATATTCATCTTTAACCCCAAACCCAGACGCCGTAGACGTGGTCTTGCCGTTGGGAGGACACGGCGTATCGTTGGTTCTGAAAAGCAGACCCTCGGAACAGCGCTGCGGTGAGAATAAGGTGAAGACAAAGTGAGCGACACCTTCCTGAGCGGCTACAGATAAAGTAACGGCGAGCGCGGTAGTGCGCCGCCACCAGCTCAGCCGTTAAATGAGGCGGGCATGTTTATGTGTGTGAGTGTGTGTGCGAGTGTGTGTGTGTGTGTCACTAATGCTGATTGACGGAGCCACTGAAGAGAGGAGAGAGAGATAACTGCATCCATCTCTCAGGGAGAAGAGGAGGTCATATGACCCGCGATAAGAACGACAGCGCCTCCGGAGGGATTGCGGCGCACCCACACGCCCACGCAGAGTTCTGTGGCCATGGCAACAACCGCACATCTCATGACACCTGCCAGGATGATGAAGAGTGTAATACAGGCAGTGTTTGCATGGCGTGTGGGCAACGCCGGCACTAAAGCTATCCACTCCGGGTCAGGACACTTAACGGGCCTGGTTTATATACAATACGTTCATAGATTCTCAGCTTAACCAGATTAACCTGTCCTGGAAGATCACGGTCTCGGGTTCAACTGCACCACTGAACTGTCACTCACTAAACCTGTTACCAAGTCAACACAATCCCATATAGACTCGTACAGACTCGTATAGACTCACATAGACTCATAGAGTCTTATAGACTCAAACTCACATAGACTCGTATAGACTCATACAGACTTGTATAGACTCGTAAATACTCAGACTCGTATAGACTCAGACTCATAAAGACTCTGTATGGGTATAGACTTATATAGAATCAAAGACTAAGATAGACTCATATAGACTCAAAGACTTAGATAGACTCATATAGACTCAAAGACTTAGACTCATATAGACTCATACAGGCTCATATAGACTTATATAAACTCAAAGACTTAGATAGACTCATACAGACTCATATAGACTCAAAGACTTAGATAGACTCATATACACTCAAAGACTTAGACTCATATAGACTTATACAGACTCATATAGACTTATATAAACTCAAAGACTTAGATAGACTTAGATAGACTCATATAGACTCAAAGACTTAGATAGACTCATATAGACTCATATAGACTCATATAGACTCGTATAGACTTATGTAGACTCATATAGGCTCATATAGACTCATATAGACTTATGTAGACCCATACAGACTTATGTAGACCCATACAGACTTATGTAGACCCATACAGACTTATAAAGACTTATACTCATATAAACTTGTATAGACCCGTATAGACTCAGACTCATGTAGACTCACATAGACATATGTAGACTCAAACTCATATAGACTCATACAGACTCATATAGACTCCTATAGACTTATACAGACTCATATAGACTTATATAGACTCAAAGACTTAGATAGACTCATAGACTCAAAGACTTAGATAGACTCATATAGACTCATATAGACTCAAAGACTTAGATAGACTCATATGGGCTTATATAGACTTATATAGACTTATATAGACTCAAAGACTTGGACTCATATAGACTCATATAGACTCAAAGATTTAGGTAGAACCATATAGACTCATATAGACTCAAAGACTTAGATAGACTCATATAGACTCATATAGACTCGTACAGGCTCATATAGACTCATACAGGCTCATATAGACTTATATAGACTCAAAGACTTAGATAGACTCATATAGACTCAAAGGCTTAGATAGACTCATATAGACTCATACAGGCTCATATAGACTCATATAGACTCAAAGACTTAGATAGACTCATATAGACTCATACAGGCTCATATAGACTCATATAGACTCAAAGACTTAGATAGACTCATAGACTCATACAGGCTCATATAGACTTATATAGACTCAAAGACTTAGATAGACTCATATAGACTCAAAGACTTAGACAGACTCATATAGACTCATATAGACTTATATAGACTCGCATAGACTTATGTAGACTCATATAGACTTATATAGACTCATACAATCTCATATAGACTCATATAGACTTATATAGACTTATATAGACTCATATAGATTATATAGACTCATATAGGCTCATGTAGACTTATACAGATTTGTATAGACTTATATATACTCATTTAGACTCATGCAGACTTATATAGACTCATATAGTTTTAAATTTAGAGCTTCATTCATAGACGCAGGTGGTCTTCTTTGGAAGGCGGCCCCCCAACACTCTGATCTTTATGTGCTGTGTTTGTAACTGTTCAAGCCAAGTTTTCCTCTTCTTCCAGTTACTGACTCCCTCTAACTGAACATGTTATGCTATTCATTTTATATGTTTGTTGTCGTTTTGCTTGTAATCAGTATCAACGTATCCGTGGAAGTTCTAACACCAAGGATGGCCCCATTTTTTGGAGAATGCATTGGCGAAGCCTGACAACCCTTAAAATTTCATTATAAGGTGTTACATTCAGAGCTATTACCATGTGGGGTGGGCTCCATCCTCTTAGACTCTTAAGAAACCAGTTTGGGTATTGCTTTCGGTGGCTAGAACCTGCCAGGGCTGCCCTAACTGAAGACCTACAAGATTCCCAATCACTGGGAATGGGCTGGTGTTCACAGACACCACAGAGTGTTCCTCAGAAAGACGGCTCAGCTAATGAATCAATCACCCGCGGGCGGGGTAAACAAAGACTCGCTGCTCACTGCTCGCTCGACAGCGCAGCTAAAAACAGCCACTTGGAGCAAATCCTGATTGGGGAGAGCTGAGAGAATTTTAGATAAGGGGAGACTGGCGGGATGGCTTTAATGTAGGGGCTTTCATTTCGGTCGTCATGGCGAACGTGACGTCCTGTCAGAAAGCCGACAGCGTGGCCGTCTTGAAGCTGCCAATCCTCGAGGCTGGTGTTAATTCTGGTCATTTCTTGTCTGAAGGTACATACTTCACTGTGACAAGTCCAGATTTCACAACATCCTCCGTAAATATCCACCTCTGCAGGGTCGTACACGGTCATTAGGAGATGCTGGGCCACAAGAAACAGGGTGGAGATGGTACCCAAGCCCTGAACATTGTTAAGAGCTCTACAAGAGTTGCATAAAGTTGGTGGCAAAAAATCTCAGCACCAATGAGAGCTGGGAAAAGTGGAACGAGGACGGGGTCGGAGCCCTTATAGGTACCATACAAGGAGGGGTCAAGCCCTGATGGGTGCCCCAAGAGTTGGTAAGGATGGTGGCCAAACCTGAGAACTGCCGGAGCCCTTATAGGTGCCATACATGTAGGTGTCAAGTCCTGATGGGTGCCCCAAGAGTTGGCAGGGATGGTGGCCAAACCTGAGAACTGCCCAAGCCCTTATAGGTACCATACAAGGAGGGGTCAAGCCCTGGTGGGTGCCCCAAGAGTTGGTAAGGATGGTGGCCAAGCCTGAGAACTGCTGGAGCCCTTATAGGTGTCATACAAGGAGGTGTCAAGCCCTGGTGGGTGCCCCACGAGTTGGTGTAAGGATGGTGGCCAAACCTGAGAACTGCCCGAGCCCTTATAGGTGCCATACAAGGAGGGGTCAAGCCCTGATGGGTGCCCCAAGAGTTGGTAAGGATGGTGGCCAAACCTGAGAACTGCCCGAGCCCTTATAGGTGCCACACAAGGAGGGGTCAAGTCCTGGTGGGTGCCCCAAGAGTTGGTGTAAGGATGGTGGCCAAGCCTGAGAACTGCCCGAGCCCTTATAGGTGCCATGCAAGGAGGGGTCAAGCGCTGATGGGTGCACCAAGAGTTGGTAAGGATGGTGGCCAAACCTGAGAACTGCCCGAGCCCTTATAGGTGCCATACAAGGAGGGGTCAAGCGCTGATGGGTGCACCAAGAGTTGGTAAGGATGGTGGCCAAACCTGAGAACTGCCCGAGCCCTTATAGGTGCCATACAAGGAAGTGTCAAGCCCTGATGGGTCCCCAAGAGTTGGTAAGGATGGTGGCCAAACCTGAGAACTGCCCGAGCCCTTATAGGTGCCATACAAGGAGGTGTCAAGCCCTGATGGGTGCCCCAAGAGTTGGTAAGGATGGTGGCCAAACCTGAGAACTGCCCGAGCCCTTATAGGTACCATACAAGGAGGGGTCAAGCCCTGATGGGTGCCCCAAGAGTTGGTAAGGATGGTGGCCTGAGAACTGCCGAAAGACCATAGGAAGCAGTGTGAGGATAGTATCCAGGTCCTAAGAACTATCAAGAGCCACAAGACCTGCTGTAAGGATGGTGTCCAAGCTACAGGCAGCCACCAGAAGAGCAAGAGGCGGTGTGAAGACTGTGCCTGAGCCCCAAGTACCGACAAGATTTGGGAGAGGCGACGTGACGATGGTACCCGATCCCCGTCAAGAGCGGCAAGAGATGATGAGGATGGTGGCCTTGCTGGAGCCACAGCAAGAGGGGGTGTGAGGACAGTACCTGAGTGTGTGCCACTGAGCTCCAAGCACAGACAAGAGCCATAAGAGGGTTCTGAGAGGGTTCCTGAGCACTCACGAGGGTCACAAGAAACATGGTGGTCCAACAATATTGTTTATTAAGAGGTACAGCAGTAGTTTGTTCTAATTCCAGATGAAAACTTCCGATTCTGTGAAAAGCCTGAGCTTTAAATCTCTAACATTAAGCAGTAGCAGACCTAGTGCTACATTAGGGTCAATCCAGTAGTCAGTACAGAGCAGAAGTGATGAGTAAGCTCATTAGCAGTGGAATCAGACCCCCGTCTACTGTTACATCTGACTGTCCACTGTGATGCGACTGGGTTCCGTCAGTAACTGCACAAGAGAAGAACCTACGTTTTTAAATTTAGTAAAATTAACTGTGTCTCGTTGAGGAACCAAGACAAAGATATTTAACTACTAATAATCTGATACGTTATTTAACAGCTAACACAAACTAATAACCCAGAACACCATACAGACCAGATCTGACCGGTACGAACAGAACAGCAGCAGAAATGTAAAATTCTACATTTAATAATTACAGATTTAGTTTAAAATAACAGAGTCTGAGTTTAAATGACTGCAGTTTTTACTGTATTTATTTAATTAGCTTTTTTAGTTTTAAATTAAGGGTCTAAATGTAATGATTGGTGATATTTGTTTGATTTACTTTGTTTATTTACTGTTAATTTAGTTAAAAATATTATACTGTTTCATATGATCTCGTTAAAAATGGTAATAAACCAGTTTAGATCATGTTTCATGACTTGCTTGCGCTAATAACTACATGTAGCCCTGCCGTGGCGTATAACCCGCCCTCTGAAAAGTGATCGGCCTCAAAAACACAGATCGGTCTATCTCTAATAAATATATATATATAGACTGACCAATCAAGACTGCTAGTTGAGTCACTGTTATTGATAAAGATACACTGAAACAATCAGTTAAGGTGCCTAAGACTTATACACAGTGGTGTAACCTCCCAGTAGAGACCACTGTAACCAGTTCTCTATGTGTATCAGCCAAAGCATTGATACGTGAC
>CM038722.1:7271037-7293537 GCA_021613375.1 Megaleporinus macrocephalus | reverse complement strand
CAGTAGTCGAGTGTAAACACTAACTGGCCACTTTATTAGAAACACCCACCTTATACTTCCACTAACTGGCCACTTTATTAGAAACACCTACCTTGTACTTCCACTAACTGGCCACTTTATTAGAAATACCCACCTCATACTTCCAATAACTGGCCACTTTATTAGAAACACCCACCTTGTACTTCCACTAACTGGCCACTTTATTAGAAACACCCACCTTGTACTTCCACTAACTGGCCACTTTATTAGAAACATCTACTTTCAATATCAGGTCTGAGGAGTGACTCACTGTAAGAGAAGTGGATTTTATTGGTTTCCAGAGCGACTGTTTGTAGGTAGATTAGTTAAAGGTGTGTAACATGTATATGTCAAAAACAATCAACTTGATCGGGACCACCCGGACGTTGGTGTACGGCGGTCCCAGCTAGAAACCTTCTGCTTACAGGTCGTGGGGCGGGTGAGCGTTAATAGACGTATCAAACTGATAGAGTTTGACAAATGACTTTCAGAATAAACCAACTGGTTATGGTTTCGGGCCAAATCACACCAGTAATGAGTAATACTTTATTTTACCACCACGACACTCCAGCCCACCCTGCAGTCAGGGTACTGTGGGGGGCTATTAAAGATAGTCACGGCCTCAGAACAGGACACAAGAACGAAAAACCTCTAGTCACTCAAACAAACCAGTGCAGAAAACAAGCACATCCAATATAGAGACCTACAGTAGAGACCAACAACCCACTCACTCTCAATGGAACTCAATGGAACCAGAACTATTTCCAAGCTGGAGCATTTCTATTGGTCCAGTCATCATGACATCATCATGATGTAAACGGCAGCTCTCGTGTTCAAATGATGCAAACGTGGAGATACATAGACTTTCTTTAGACAGTGCTGATATGTTAATGAAGACTCTGAGGGGGGTCTATCTTTGATCATATATATATATATATATATATATATAAGGAGCTGGGGGGCTGGTGTGGTGCACAGGTGCACAGCACCAACGGACATGAAGAACAAACCCAGAAAAATGAGAAGAGACCACAGGGAGCGAATAAATACATTAAACCCGAGAGAGAGAGAGAGAGAGAGAGACAGAGAGAGAGAGAGAGAGAGAGAGAATGGATGAGGGCTCGTGAGGAAGGCTACGAAGGGGCCGCAGGTGTGGTGGGCAAAAGAAAATATCACCAAGAACAGCAAACAATCTCACAGAGACAGACGCAACCAGGAGACCACAAGACTTATCAAATACAACACACACACACACATATATAACACACACACACACACACACACACACACACACACACAGTCTCTGATATTGTATTCTGGAGAGGTCAGGAGATGGACTGACCACAGCGGACAGCAAGAGGCATGCTGTTTCTGACTGGTTGATTAATCACACACTGTGTATCTGACTTCTCAACCAATCAGAGCCTACGTTCCTGACTTCTCAACCAATCAGAGACTGTGTTCCTGACCTCTCAACCAATCAGAGACTGTGTTCCTGACTTCTCAACCAATCAGAGACTATGTTTCTGACTTCTCAACCAATCAGAGACTGTGTTCCTGACTTCTTAACCAATCAGAGACTGTGTTCCTGACTTCTCAACCAATCAGAGCCTACGTTCCTGACTTCTCAACCAATCAGAGCCTACGTTCCTGACTTCTCAACCAATCAGAGCCTACGTTCCTGACTTCTCAACCAATCAGAGACTGTGTTCCTGACTTCTCAATCCATCAGAGACTGTGTTCCTGACTTCTCAACCACTCAGAGACTGTGTTCCTGACTTCTCAACCAATCAGAGCCTACGTTCCTGACTTCTCAACCAATCAGAGACTATGTTTCTGACTTCTCAACCAATCAGAGACTATGTTTCTGACTTCTCAACCACTCAGAGACTGTGTTCCTGACTTCTCAACCAATCAGAGACTGCGTTCCTGACTTCTCAACGAATCAGAGACTGTGTTCCTGACTTCTCAACCAATCAGAGACTGTGTTCCTGACTTCTCAACCAATCAGAGACTGAGTTCCTGACTTCTCAACCAATCAGAGACTGTATTCTTGACTTCTCAACCAATCAGAGACTGTATTCTTGACTTCTCAACCAATCAGAGACTGCATTCCTGACTTCTCAACCAATCAGAGACTGTGTTCCTGACTTCTCAACCAATCAGAGACTGTATTCTTGACTTGTCAACCAATCAGAGACTGTATTCTTGACTTCTCAACCAATCAGAGACTGTGTTCCTGACTTCTCAACCAATCAGAGACTGTGTTCCTGACTTCTCAACCAATCAGAGACTGTGTTCCTGACTTCTCAACCACTCAGACACTGCGTTTCTGACTTCTCAACCAATCAGAGACTGTGTTCCTGAGTTCTCAATCAATCAGAGACTGTGTTTCTGACCTCTCAACCAAACAGAGACTGTGTTCCTGACTTCTCAACCAATCAGAGACTGTGTTCCTGACTTCCCAACCAATCAGAGACTGTGTTTCTGACTTCTCAACCAATCAGAGACTGTGTTCCTGACTTGTCAATCAATCAGAGACTGTGTTTCTGACTTCTCAACCAATCAGAGACTGTGTTCCTGACTTGTCAATCAATCAGAGACTGTGTTCCTGACTTCTCAACCAATCAGAGACTGCGTTCCTGACTTCTCAACCAATCAGAGACTGTGTTCCTGACTTGTCAATCAATCAGAGACTGTGTTCCTGACTTCTCAACCAATCAGAGACTGTGTTCCTGAGTTCTCAACCAGAGACTGTGTTCCTGACTTCTCAACCAATCAGAGACTGTGTTCCTGACTTCCCAACCAATCAGAGACTGTGTTTCTGACTTCTCAACCAATCAGAGACTGTGTTCCTGACTTGTCAATCAATCAGAGACTGTGTTCCTGACTTCTCAACCAATCAGAGACTGTGTTCCTGACTTGTCAACCAATCAGAGACTGTGTTCCTGACTTCTCAACCAATCAGAGACTGCGTTCCTGACTTCTCAACCAATCAGAGACTGTGTTCCTGACTTGTCAATCAATCAGAGACTGTGTTCCTGACTTCTCAACCACTCAGAGCCTACGTTCCTGACTTCTCAACCAATCAGAGCCTACGTTCCTGACTTCTCAACCAATCAGAGCCTACGTTCCTGACTTCTCAACCAATCAGAGCCTACGTTCCTGACTTCTCAACCAATCAGAGACTGTATTCCTGAGTTCTCAACCAGAGACTGTGTTCCTGACTTCTCAACCAATCAGAGACTGTGTTCCTGACTTCCCAACCAATCAGAGACTGTGTTTCTGACTTCTCAACCAATCAGAGACTGTGTTCCTGACTTGTCAATCAATCAGAGACTGTGTTCCTGACTTCTCAACCAATCAGAGACTGTGTTCCTGACTTGTCAACCAATCAGAGACTGTGTTCCTGACTTCTCAACCAATCAGAGACTGCGTTCCTGACTTCTCAACCAATCAGAGACTGTGTTCCTGACTTGTCAATCAATCAGAGACTGTGTTCCTGACTTCTCAACCACTCAGAGCCTACGTTCCTGACTTCTCAACCAATCAGAGCCTACGTTCCTGACTTCTCAACCAATCAGAGCCTACGTTCCTGACTTCTCAACCAATCAGAGCCTACGTTCCTGACTTCTCAACCAATCAGAGACTGTGTTCCTGACTTCTCAACCAATCAGAGACTGTGTTCCTGACTTCTCAACCTATCAGAGACTGTGTTCCTGACTTCTCAACCAATCAGAGCCTACGTTCCTGACTTCTCAACCAATCAGAGACTATGTTTCTGACTTCTCAACCACTCAGAGACTGTGTTCCTGACTTCTCAACCAATCAGAGACTGTGTTCCTGACTTCTCAACCTATCAGATACTGCGTTCCTGACTTCTCAACCAATCAGAGACTGCGTTCCTGACTTCTCAACCAATCAGAGACTGTGTTCCTGACTTCTCAACCAATCAGAGACTGTGTTCCTGACTTCTCAACCAATCAGAGACTGTGTTCCTGACTTCTCAACCAATCAGAGACTGAGTTCCTGACTTCTCAACCAATCAGAGACTGTATTCTTGACTTCTCAACCAATCAGAGACTGTATTCTTGACTTCTCAACCAATCAGAGACTGCATTCCTGACTTCTCAACCAATCAGAGACTGTGTTCCTGACTTCTCAACCAATCAGAGACTGTATTCTTGACTTGTTAACCAATCAGAGACTGTATTCTTGACTTCTCAACCAATCAGAGACTGTGTTCCTGACTTCTCAACCAATCAGAGACTGTGTTCTTGACTTCTCAACCAATCAGAGACTGTGTTACTGACTTCTCAACCAATCAGAGACTGTGTTCCTGACTTCTCAACCAATCAGAGACTGTGTTCCTGACTTCTCAACCACTCAGAGACTGCGTTTCTGACTTGTCAATCAATCAGAGACTGTTCCTGACTTCTCAACCAATCAGAGACTGCGTTCCTGACTTCTCAACCAATCAGAGACTGTGTTCCTGACTTCTCAACCAATCAGAGACTGTGTTCCTGACTTCCCAACCAATCAGAGACTGTGTTTCTGACTTCTCAACCAATCAGAGACTGTGTTCCTGACTTCTCAACCAATCAGAGACTGTGTTCCTGACTTCCCAACCAATCAGAGACTGTGTTTCTGACTTCTCAACCAATCAGAGACTGTGTTCCTGCGTTCACAAGTTATTTCTTCTCTCATGTATGACGTCCACTGACGTACGAGGGTTAATCTGATCTTCAAAATCAGAACCTGATCTTCTCAATCACTGACCGTTGTCTGTGGTCTGCTGCTGTAGTTGTCCACTTCTCGCGTCCCCGTCTCCAGAGGCAGGACTGACTCGCTGCTGCTCCTGACCATCAGAGGCGTGTCTGTAGGTGAAAACATAAACGAGCGGTTTAGTGATGAACGTCCATCGACCAGCTGAGTCAGAGACCCCTTCATCAGAGTTCATCTCATTATCAATGCATTGATCACTGATCTGCTGAAAGGTCTCCTCAGGGTCAGACGCTCACTCCTCTCAGCCGAGGAGCCGCCACAGAGGGGCAGAATCCAGATCTGGGACACATATCACGACTCAAGATCAAAGAGGCTTTAGCCCCCAGAGAAGATCAATAAGTGCTTATACTTCTCCTGGAGGTAGCAACCAGCAGGTAGAGATAACACACCTGCGCGCACTCTGAAGTACGGAGTGTGTTCTCACTGCTCGTTAGCTCTTTATCGCCTGTTTATCTGTTTGTTTATGTGTTACATAATGAGGTGATCAAGGAGTTCATTATACACTGAAACCCATTTCGTCTTATAGGCATACATATACATACTACATATACATACTACATATACATACTATATACTACACACTACATATAGATACTAGATATACATACTGCATATACATACTACATATACATACTATATACTACACACTACATATAGATACTAGATATACATACTGCATATACATGCTATATACTACATACTACATATACATACTATATACTACATACTACATATACATACTATATACTACAGACTACATATACATACTATATACTACACACTACATATAGATACAAGATATACATACTGCATATACATGCTATATACTACATACTACATATACATGCTATATACTACATATTACACATACATATTACATATACATACTATATACTACATACTACATATACTACACACTACATATAGATACTAGATATACATACAACATATTACATATACATATTACATATACATACTGCAGATACATACTATATACTACATATTACATATGCATATTACATATACATACTATATACTACATATTACATATACATACTGCATATACATTCAATATACTACATATTACATATACATACTGCATATACATGCTATATACTACATACTACATATACATACTGCATATACATGCTATATACTACATACTATATATGCATACTACATATACATACTGCATATACATGCTATATACTACATAATATATATGCATACTACATATGCATACTGCATATACATGCTATATACGACATACTATATATGCATACTACATATGCATACTGCATATACATTCTATATACTAAATATTACATATACATATTATATACTACATGCTACATATGCATACTGCATATTACATACTACATATTACATATACATACTACATATACATGCTATATATCATATGCTATATATGCATACTAGATATTACAAATACACACTATATACTACATATACATACTACATACACATACTATATACTACATGCTACATATGCATACTGCATATAGATTCTATATACTACATGTTACATATACATGATATATACTACATGCTATACATGCATACTAGATATTACAAATACATACTATATACTACATATACATACTACATATTACATATACATATTATATACTACATCTGCTTACTACATATACATTCTATATATTACATATTACATATACATACTATATACTACATATACACACTACACATACATGTTCTTATGTTGTTCTTATTGTAGGTATTTTAAAAGTTTTTTTAGGAAAATGCCATAACCATGTTGTACCATATTAATGTTTACATTGTTCTAATGAGTAATAACGTGTAATGAAACCTACACTACTACACAGTCCTATTCTCTTGCTTTATAAAGTGTTATGCATGTTATAAAGTACCTATAAATAATTATACAGGCTTATATGCGGGGTGTACAAGGTGTCTTGGTCCCATTCATATACCAGTTCTAATACATACAGTGTGTTCCTGTACGGTGGAGAACATCTAGTGTGGGTTCTTTGGATCTAAAGTTTTGTGCCACATTAGTTTCAGTATCTGAGACAGCCGGGTTACGAGGCGTGTGCCCTGATTCGCACCACGGCTGCGCGGACCAGACCTTCTGCTGATCCTTCGCTTGAAAGGTATCGTCTATGACCATCACTGAAAGGAGGAAGAGGAGGACGCTGGCAGGGCGGCAAGGTCCATGCTTCTGCTGACTGGTCCCTCAGCTTCTCTGTGAAGAGCTGCTGTTGCGTCTTCAAGGCTGGGCTGAAGTGGTCCCGCGTGGTGGACTTAGCGCTCCATCTCTCCTCCGTCAACTCTCAATCACTTCTGGAATCGAGCGCCTCCTGCCAGATCAATCCCGCCCGCCTTTCAATAAGATAAGTGGGCCGCCCTGATCGGATGACTACCCGCTCCGTCTTTTAAGTTGATGAGGGAAAGAGGAGGTGGGCTGTTAAAACCATCAGCAGCCCTCCTCCTCTCCGGCTGGACCATTAGGCCTAACGCGGCTGGAACGTCTTCGATTGGCAGCGACGGGGTGAACATTCATCAAGAGGTTTATCAGCACCAAACCGTACGGGGAACTCCGTGGTTTTCTTCCACTAGGGGGCGCCATTGCATACTCTCCAAGTTCTGCTCAGGTATTCACTATTATACTTGTTATACCTTTATTTCAAGTTGACTCTACAATAACACAGTAGGCCACCATAAGAACTTCATACCAACAGTGAAGCATGGTGGTGGTAGTGTGATGGTTTAGGGGATGCCTTGCTGCATTAGAGTGGCTTCCCGTTCCTAACAGAACCCCAAGTTCTGCTCACTATCAGAAACCCCTGCAGGAGAACATCCGGTTCATCTGTCCATGATCTGAAGTGTTTATCCACAAAGGGGGCGCTATCACAAAGTATTAACTATTATACTTACTATATTTCAATTACAAGACTTCATACAGTGAAGCATGGTGGTGGTAGTGTGCTTGTGTGGGAATGCTTTGGGGATGTTCTAGACATAGGGTGCGTCTGAAATCGCCTACTAGTCAGTAGGTACTAGATTAGAGTCAGTATATACTAGCCGCGCTCGCCTACTGATTTCACTACTGAGTATATACTAGCCGCGCTCGCCTACTGATTTCACTACCGAGTATATACTAGCCGCGCTCGCCTACTGATTTCACTACTGAGTATATACTAGCCGCGCTCGCCTACTGATTTCACTACTGAGTATATACTAGCCGCGCTCGCCTACTGATTTCACTACTGAGTATATATACTAGCCGCCCTTGTTTACTGATTTCACTACCGAGTATATACTAGCCGCGCTCGCCTACTGATTTCACTACTGAGTATATATACTAGCCGCCCTTGTTTACTGATTTCACTACCGAGTATATACTAGCCGCGCTCGCCTACTGATTTCACTACTGAGTAGTAGGTAGGTAGGTGATTTTGGACACACCCATATATATATATATATATATATATTAATTTATTCCAAACAGTACAATGAAGACGACTCAAGTCCTTCTTTGTCCAGGAAGGTCATTTTTATTCGGTCTAAGTAGACACTGGAGTACACAGAGGAGCTCAAGCTGTGCTTCACTTCATGACCTGCAGTTCCTTCGAAATTCAGCTTTCCGGGGAACAAACGGTGAATCTGGTGACAAAGCCCAGAAAAATGAGCCAGCAGCCCATAATCATGTGGTCCACGGAGAGGTCATAGCTTCAGAGCTATAATCAACGGCATCTGCAGACCTGTAATCAAGTTCACCACCAACCCCAGGAGCCCGGGTAACAAATCGAGATGTTCTGAGCGGGAGGGAACGCCGGCAAGCGCCTCTGGGATCAGCTGCGCGTTCCCTTTACGGCCCGGTCAATCTGGGATGTCTGGAGGAACGTGTCAAACATGCGTTGACGCGGTGGATGTTTGACGCGGAGGAGGACTTGTTAAGTCTGTGGAATGTCTTCGCAGGTGGTTGTGTGGCGCGGAATGTGGCGGCGCTTGGTACCGAGTCTAATCTACAGCTCGGACCTCTGGCAGCAGCTACGCTCGTAAACATAACTGTGGAACAGGATAAACGTTTATTATCCAGAAATGGTTTACATAGCTGAAGAGCTGCTGTGTTACTGTTTCTTCTACTGTTTTCCATCCAAAGTCATTGAATCCTTTAGGGAAAGATCCAGTTCCAACATATAACATATGCCAGATCTTGGTCATCCTGAGGTAGCTCAATGTCCCATACTCTAGCTCCTCGGCATCAGCCAATTGGTGTAACTGGAGGGTCCGTGAGTGTCTAAAGTCATTGAATCCTTTAGGGAAAGCTCCAGTTCTAACAAGAACATATACCAGATCTTGGTCATCCTGAGGTAGCTCAATGTCCCATACTCTAGCCCCCTGGCATCAGCCAAATGGTGTAACTGGAGGACTGAGGTGTAGATGTTGGCTCATCCCATCCATAGCCTTGCTCTCCTTGTGTGTGGCTTTTCAGTGACTTTGATGTTAAACCTGAAATCATCATCTTCCACGTTCCACTGAAGATCCAGGGCACGATCAGTTGGCTGTTGGTCTTTGTCTAGATCCAAGGATCTCATGTCTTTTCCTCAGGTCCTCCTCGGTTCTGGTGGACAACACAGCCCTACTGTTGGTGGCCCACCTGGTAATCCCCTTTTCCAGTTATTTATCACGTTACGCAATCAGCCGGGTCGCGTCTTTCAGCCTCAGTGATTGGACGGAAGTCACTGATATAGATAATATATATTTTTTCCACGTAGTTGATTCAGATCTACAAACACAATTTATAGTATTAGTAGTTAGTATTAGCATTTTTTTAAAGATAGCACCTCCATCCCAGCTCCAGACTGTCTGGTCTGATTGTCTGATTCGAGCTTGTATACGGCTTTTTGATTGGATTCCAGATAAGAGTGGAATTTTCTCCCATAGAGAATGAATGGGATAGAAAAGTGAAGACCAACCTACTGAACTTCTGCTCCACCCACAGACCCCGTTTCACATACCCTGACTCAGAGTAGACCCCCGACCACGACTGCAGTATTGGTTCGACCCGCACTCGTCTGTTTGTCGTTTTTTTCATCCCTCTTTTTCCCCAAAGAGTCCCATTCATTTTCAATAGCAGCCAAACATCAAGGTTTTAACTAAAGTACAACCTCCAAACTGCCTGGACTCTTTTAAGGCAGATTCCTAGATTACCTCTAATCCACAGATATACTGACCTGCACTCGTCTATTTGTCGTTCATTCATCCCTCTTTTCTTACATAGGATCCCATTCATTTTTGGCCGAATCCAACCATTATGGTTTCGTTCAACCTACAGCCTCCAAACTGCCTCATTCAGAGCCGATCACCAACATCTAATCCACAGACATACTGACCCGCACTCCTCTATTTGTCGTTTACGGCAACCATAGTTATTATAAAGCTACAATTAACAATACTTTCTATTATACAATCTATTAATGTACAATTAAGTTAATAAGAACTTCATACAGTGAAGCATGGTGGTGGTAGTGCGATGGTGATACTGCTAAGTCTCTGGGTGACGTACCACTGTTAAAAGAAACCTGAGAACGTTTGGTTTCTCAACCCATGATCTGAAGCTCAAGTGCAACTGGGTTATTGAGCAAAGACAATGAACTGAAGCAAAACAGCAAGTCCACCTGAAAATGGCTCAAGAAACACAAAATTAAGGTTCTTGAGTGGCCTTCAGTGCTGACTTCAGTGCTAGTTGAAGAACTCCACTGAGATGCTGTATCGGGACTGAATTAGGGCCAATCTGATAAGAGCTCATCAACAACAGATCTGGATCTGTGACCAACCAAAGAACATCCTCATGTTCTCCTCATCTTGTTCCACATTCTGTACAAGCATCTGAAACCATGTAATCATTGTACTGTACATCATTGGAAGGGTTTTATTTTTCCCAGACTTTTAACCAAAAACTGTAGAGGCTACTGTGCCACCACCGTAGACATGAGCAAGCATGTTTACAACAGAGGTAACCGTGGTTACGCTTTAAAACCAGCTTTTAAACATGCTTCCATGACTGCTTATACAAAGAAAACAGAGGTTTAAACTGTGCTGACTGACTGTGGAACATCTGGAGGTTCTCCGGTGGTTACACCTGGTTGCTCGTATTAGAAAAAACAGATAAGCCTTTAATGTCACTGTTGGCAGAAAGGATGAAAGTGAGGGCGGAGCTTCAAAACACAGTCTCAGCCTTAGATGCTCCAATAACAACAGTCTGATATTTAGGCTTATCTGGTCTGATCTACTGGAACCATGTCACCTCCACTCTGACTGGATGGGTTTCTAAACAACCAATGATTGTCAAAGCTTTTCTCTAAGCTGACTAGCCAATGAGATCTAACCACATATTGCTGGCCGCTATGATGGTGTTTGTCATCTTTTAATTATCTTGGCTGTCCAAAGAAATACATACCTCAATTTTAGGCCATTTTTATTTTTCTACACCGTTTAAATCCAACAGTTGTTCTTTATGTCATGTGAACCTTTCACGATGAATGGACCAATAGAAATGCTCCAAAATAGCTTGGAAGTTTTTTCGGTTCCATTGACTTGCATTAAAAATAAAGTACGTTTTTGGCCTCTCCTGTAAAAAGAGCATTTTGGAGATGGAGGTTCTTCTTAGGAAGCACTTTGGACCAATGGTAGTTGTTTTCATATATATATATAAAAACATGAAAAATTACACCAACCATTGAACCATTAAACCAAAAGTAGCACAGAGTTTCAATGGAATCTACTTCTCTCACAATAACATATTCATCTTACTTTGTATTGTATGTCTGATTATTTATCAGTTCTAATCAGATCTGGTAATGAAAATACACTTACTGATCAGATATTTGGTTCTGTAGTGTATTTCTAATTAGAAGTTGTGTAGAAGATGTGTTAACTTTTGACTTACGGCCCCCTCCAGTCAAAGTTGGTGGGCTTTAGCCATATTACGTGATCTGACTTTCTATTGGTATCCAAAGGTTTGGCTTGCAAGCGATTCCAAAGAAAGCTTACATGAGGGTTTCGACCTAGAATGCTTCTAACTATGCAAAAACGCCAGGGTGGTCTTCTCCAAATCCCCCCAAACAGCCAAAAGAAGGCATTTGGGTTTTCCTTTGAGCAGGAATCTCTACGAAGTGGCCAGCATGGAAGGCAGCGAGGGGCCATACACTTGACCTCTGAGCCCTGCTGAGCTCTATCATGTGAAAGGGGGTCAAGAGAGCAGATTCTTCATGTCACGAGTCATCTACGGCCGAGAAGTTATAGTAGTCTGGGCCTGTGGGGGGTCAAGTCAAGGGGTCCGCCCTGATAACCAGGTGATCTCGGATAAATACCTCAATGTCCTGTTGGGGTTGTTGGTAGAGCTGTCAGAAGGACAGGGAGACTCAATAAGGTGGGTTGTTACAGGTACACTATATTCCCAAACCATTGAATTTAGATGTTCCAATATCTTCATGTCCACAGGTCTCTCAGGAGCTCAGAGAACTCCAGCGTGGTACCGTGATAGGACTCCACCTGTGCAACAAGTCCAGTGGTGAAGTTTCCTCACTACTAAATATTCCACAGTGGACTGTCAGTGGTGTTAGAACAAAGTGGAAGTGATTGAGAACGACAGCAGCTCAGACACCAAGTGGTAGAACACCTAACTGAAAGAGCAGGTCTGCAGATGAGCAGAGGTCACCAACTTTCTACAGAGTCCATCACTACAGACCTCCAAACTTCATGTGGTCTTCAGATCAGCTCAAGAACAGAGCGTAGAGAGCTTCAAGGAATGGGTCTCCATGGCCGAGCAGCTGCATCCAAGCCTTACATCACCAAGAACAATGCAGAACGTCGGATGCAGTGGAGTAAAGCACGCCAACACTGGACTCTAGAGCAGTGACCAATCACGCTTCTCCGTCTGGCAATCCGATGGACGAGTCTGGGTTTGGCGGTTGCCAGGAGAACGGTACTTGTCTGACTGCATTGAAAGGAACTCTTAATGCTTCAGCAGACCAAGAGACTCTGGACAATCTCATGCTCCTAACTTTGTGGGGACAGTTTGAGGGACGGCTCCATCCTGTTCCAACATGACCGCCCACCAGTGCACAGAGCAGCTCCATGAAGACATGGAGGAGCGAGTTTGGTCTGGAAGAACTTGACTGTCCTGCACAGAGTCCTGACCTCAACCTGATAGAAGACCTTTGGGATGAATTAGAGTGGAGACTGTGAGCCAGACCTTCTCATCCAACATCAGAACGGTCCAACATTCCCATAAACACAGTCCTAAACCATGTAGTCTTCCCAGAAGAGCTGAAGCTGTTATAGCTGCAAAGGTTGGGCCGACATCATATTAAACCCTATGGATTAAGAATGGGATGAACTCAAGTTCATATTAGCTCAAGTTTAGATGCTCAACTGGGCGTCCAGGGTAGTAGTCGGAAGTCTTGGTCAGCTCCTCCAACCAACGTGGGACATTTCTAGTCGTGGGACATGTCTTATTGTCTTGCTGGAAGATCCCATCCGTCCCAGAAATGACAATCAGCATGTATACGTGATCTGCAAGGATGGATTCAGACCCAGAGAGAGTCACGAAAACGTTCCTCAGACAGAACGCTCCCACCTACGAGCTGCCGCCGGTGAAAGTAGGACAGCTCTCGGCTCGGAACTAATTAATATACATGCGCAGATGTCTGACCGTTCAACAGCCCGAGCACTGGACGCTACGTGTTGATTTGGAACGGCTCGGAATAACGAACTCTATAGGCTGCAGGTTCTCCATCAGCCAGATCCTGGATGAGGTACGTATAGACTGCAGACCCCCATCGTTTCATCATCCTGGTCTCATCAATAACAAGAACAGCTGATATCAAAACACCAACAGTTAAGAGAAGAGGAGCCTTCAGGAGTGTCTGGAATTCTCCAGGTCATTCCCAAGAGTTCCCAGTCCTGAGACCCTGTGACCATGCTGTGACCTGAAGAGAGACCACGTAGGTCTTCTCCTGGATCCTCAGATCTGCCAGGGTTTAGTAGTTCAGGGTTTTGGAGCGTTCCTATTGGTCCATTCACCGAAGAGCCACTGTTCACATCCTCCCACCGCTGACACCGAGGCTGATGATGTCAGAACGGTCTTCACGCTGATTGGCTGAGCTTGTTCAAAGGGCACTTCCATGGCTTCTATCTTTCTATCTTTCTATCTTCTCCTTATTTCTTCTGCCTCTTCCTTTCTTTACTTTCTCTCTACCTTCTCTCTAATTCCTCCTCTCCAGGATGCTGCTGACAGTCAGATCACTCTTCTCCTTTCTTCTTTTTCTTCCCTTCCTTTTCCTTTTTTCTGTTCTCTCTCAACTTTCCTTCCTTCCTTCTTTACTTCCGTACTTCTTCTATTTCTCTATCCTTCTTCCTTTCCCTTATTCCTCCCTTTCTCTCCTGTTTCTCTCCATTTCTCTTTCTTCCTTCCTCCGTTCTTCTTTTCTCGTTTATTCGTCCTTCCTTTTCTTTCTTAATCCCTTGCTCCATTTCTCTTCCTTCCTCTTTTTCTCTTTCTTCCTTCCTTCCATCCTACTTCTCTCTTCCTTCCTCCTCTTTCTTTCTTCTATCCTACTTTTCTCTTCCTTCCTCCCTCCTCTTTCTTTCTTCCATCCTACTTTTCTCTCTTCCTTCCTCCTCTTTCTTTCTTCCATCCTACTTTTCTCTTCCTTCCTCCCTCCTCTTTCTTTCTTCCATCCTACTTTTCTCTCTCTTCCTTCCTCCTCTTTCTTTCTTTCTTCCATCCTACTTTTCTCTTCCTTCCTCCTCTTTCTTTCTTTCTTCCATCCTACTTTTCTCTTCCTTCCTCCCTCCTCTTTCTTTCTTCCATCCTACTTTTCTCTTCCTTCCTCCTCTTTCTTTCTTCCATCCTACTTTTCTCTTCCTTCCTCCTCTTTCTTTCTTCTATCCTACTTTTCTCTTCCTCCCTCCCTCCTCTTTCTTTCTTCCATCCTACTTTTCTCTTCCTTCCTCCTCTTTCTTTCTTCCATCCTACTTTTCTCTTCCTTCCTTCCTCCTCTTTCTTTCTTCCATCCTACTTTTCTCTTCCTTCCTCCTCTTTCTTTCTTCCATCCTACTTTTCTCTTCCTCCCTCCTCTTTCTTTCTTCCATCCTACTTTTCTCTTCCTCCCTCCCTCCTCTTTCTTTCTTCCATCCTACTTTTCTCTTCCTTCCTCCTCTTTCTTTCTTCCATCCTACTTTTCTCTTCCTTCCTTCCTCCTCTTTCTTTCTTCCATCCTACTTTTCTCTTCCTTCCTCCTCTTTCTTTCTTCCATCCTACTTTTCTCTTCCTCCCTCCTCTTTCTTTCTTCCATCCTACTTCTCTCTTCCTCCCTCCTCTTTCTTTCTTCCATCCTACTTTTCTCTCTCTTCCTTCCTCCTCTTTCTTTCTTCCATCCTACTTTTCTCTTCCTTCCTCCCTCCTCTTTCTTTCTTCCATCCTACTTCTCTCTTCCTTCCTCCTCTTTCTTTCTTTCTTCCATCCTACTTTTCTCTTCCTTCCTCCTCTTTCTTTCTTCCATCCTACTTTTCTCTCTCTTCCTTCCTCTTTCTTTCTTTCTTCCATCCTACTTTTCTCTCTCTTCCTTCCTCATCTTTCTTTCTTCCATCCTACTTTTCTCTTCCTTCCTCCTCTTTCTTTCTTTCTTCCATCCTACTTTTCTCTTCCTTCCTCCCTCCTCTTTCTTTCTTCCATCCTACTTCTCTCTTCCTTCCTTCCTCCTCTTTCTTTCTTCCATCCTACTTTTCTCTTCCTTCCTCCTCTTCCTTCCTTCCATCCTACTTCTCTCTTCCTCCCTCCTCTTTCTTTCTTCCTTCCATCCTACTTCTCTCTTCCTTCCTCCTTCCTCTTCCTTTCTTCCATTCTACTTTTCTCTTCCTCCTCTTTCTTTCTTCCATCCTACTTTTCTCTCTCTTCCTTCCTCCTCTTTCTTTCTTCCATCCTACTTTTCTCTTCCTTCCTTCCTCCTCTTTCTTTCTTCCATCCTACTTTTCTCTTCCTTCCTCCTCTTTCTTTCTTCCATCCTACTTTTCTCTTCCTCCCTCCTCTTTCTTTCTTCCATCCTACTTTTCTCTTCCTCCCTTTTCTTTCTTTCTTCCATCCTACTTTTCTCTTCCTTCCTCCTCTTTCTTTCTTTCTTCCATCCTACTTTTCTCTTCCTTCCTCCCTCCTCTTTCTTTCTTCCATCCTACTTTTCTCTTCCTTCCTCCTCTTTCTTTCTTCCATCCTACTTTTCTCTTCCTTCCTTCCTCCTCTTTCTTTCTTCCATCCTACTTTTCTCTTCCTCCCTCCTCTTTCTTTCTTCCATCCTACTTCTCTCTTCCTTCCTTCCACCTCTTTCTTTCTTCCATCCTACTTTTCTCTTCCTCCTCTTTCTTTCTTCCATCCTACTTTTCTCTCTCTTCCTTCCTCCTCTTTCTTTCTTCCATCCTACTTTTCTCTTCCTTCCTTCCTCCTCTTTCTTTCTTCCATCCTACTTTTCTCTTCCTTCCTCCTCTTTCTTTCTTCCATCCTACTTCTCTCTTCCTTCCTCCTCTTTCTTTCTTCCATCCTACTTTTCTCTTCCTTCCTTCCTCCTCTTTCTTTCTTCCATCCTACTTTTCTCTTCCTTCCTCCCTCCTCTTTCTTTCTTCCATCCTACTTTTCTCTTCCTTCCTCCCTCCTCTTTCTTTCTTTCTTCCATCCTACTTTTCTCTTCCTCCCTCCTCTTCCTTCCTTCCATCCTACTTCTCTCTTCCTTCCTCCTTCCTCTTCCTTCCTTCCATCCTACTTTTCTCTTCCTCCCTCCTCTTTCTTTCTTCCATCCTACTTCTCTCTTCCTCCCTCCTCTTCCTTTCTTCCATCCTACTTTTCTCTTCCTCCCTCCTCTTCCTTCCTTCCATCCTACTTCTCTCTTCCTTCCTCCCTCCTCTTTCTTTCTTTCTTCCGTCCTTCCTTCCTTTCTCTTTCTATCTTTCTGAATGAGTTTGTGAGTGTGTAACTGTTTTGGTGTGTAAGATAAACTGAGTGGTTGGTGAGGAGGTGATATCTGACTGATAGAGAGAGATAGAGAGAGAGAGAGAGAGATAGAGAGAGAGATAGAGAGAGAGAGAGAGAGAGAGAGAGAAGGAGTAAAAGGAGAAGTGTCAGAGTCTGCTAACTAGTAATTCTGTCTTATTGGTAATCAATAGCTCAGTCAGTCTCTGCTGTAGGAGGTGCTGTGTGGAGGTGCAGGAGTGACTGAGCCAGTATGTGTAGGTCAGAGATCAATACAGCTGTAATCGCTGCACTGACCCGCAGAGACGCACACCGGAGACCGGACACGCATTTATTAATAATTATTAATTAATAATATCACCTGTAATAATAACAAATACCACAAACAGAACACACACATATATAACACATACATACACACATACATATATACATACATAATACATACATACAACTATATACACATACATACATACATAACACTAACATACAAACATATATAACACATACATACAAACATATATAACACATACATACACACATATATAACACATACATACACACATATAACACATACATACACACATATATAACACATACATACACACATATAACACATACATACACACATATATAACACATACATACACACATACATATATACATACATACAACTATATACACACACATACATATATAACACATACATACACACATACATATACACACACATACACACACACATACATATATAACACATACATACACATACATATATACAACTATACACACACACATACAAATATAACACTAACATACATACATATATATGCACATACATACAGAACACATACATATATAACATTAACATATACACAGAACACACACATATATAACATAAACATACAACTATACACACATACATACATAATACATACATACAACTATATAAACATACATATATATAAATATATATATATATATATACTAACATACAACTATACACACACACACACACATATATATATATATATATATATATATATATATATACTGTGTATATGTAACACATACATATGTATATATACACATACATAACACATACATACATACACACACATACAGCTACACACACACACATATATATATATACACATATTACACACACATACATATAACACATACATACATACATACATATATATATATATATATACACATACATACATACACACACATACAGCTATACACACACACACATATATATATAAATAAAAACACACTCATACAGCTATACACACAAGTACATACAATACGCGGTTAATGTGTTGTCCGTGTGTTCAGCTGGTGCAGGTGAATCAGCAGATGTGAACAGTACGAGTATCCGATCGGGGCGCTGAGAGGGAATTGGGGGAATTCCCGTATCCGTGCAGTAACCAGGCTGCTCTTCTGCCTATTTAAGCTCCATCATTGTGATTGTTCAGCCATGTGTCTAACCTGCCCGTCACTCATCACACAGCAGACGTCCAGCAGATGCCCATGTGAGCACACCTCTGACCCCACTAACGGCATTACATCACAAAAGCCCCCCGTCAGCTGCACACACACACACACACACACACACACTCACAAACACTCTCCTAAAGTGTCCCACTCGTTTATCAATTAAGAGATGGGGGAGATAAAGAGAGCATGTCCAGAGAGGCTGAGCGGGCCTGAGGCACCACAGCATCCAGACAGAGGCAGGGTGTGTGTGTGTGTGTGTGTATGAGTGTGAATGTGTGTGTGTATATGAGTGTGAATGTGTGTGTGTGTGTGTATGGAGTGTGAATATGTGTGTGTATGAGTGTGTATGTGTGTTTATGAGTGTGTGTGTGTGTGTGTGTATGGAGTATGAATGTGTGTGTATGTGTGTGTATGACTGTGTGTGTGTATGAGTGTGAATGTGTGTGTGTGTGTGAATGTGTGTGTGTATGAGTGTGTATGTGTGTGTATATATGAATGTGAATGTGTGTGTGTATGAGTGTGAATGTGTATGAGTGTGAACGTGTGTGTGTGTGTGTATGAGTGTGAATGTGTGTGTGTGTATGAGTGTGCGCGTGTGTGTTTGCGTGTGAGTGTGTTTAAGTGTGTGTGTATGAGTACAAGTGTGTGTGTGTGCATATATGTGTGTGTGTGTGTGTGTATAAGTGTGTGTGTGTGTGTGTGTATGAGTGCAAGTGTGTGTGTTTACGTGTGTGTGTGTATAAGTGTGTGTGTGTGAGTGTGAATGTGTGTATGTGTATGTATGAGTGTGCATAAGCGTGTGTGTATGAGTGTGAATGTGTGTGTGAGTGTGTTTAAGTGTGTGTGTATGAGTGCAAGTGTGTGTGTGAGTGTGTATGTATGAGTGTGTGTGTGTTTAAGAGTGTGTGTGTATAAGTGTGTGTGTGTGTGAGTGTGAATGTGTGTATGTGTATGTATGAGTGTGTATAAGCGTGTGTGTGTGTGTATTAGTATGAATGTGTGTGTATGAGTGTGTTTAACGTGTGTGTGTGTGTGAATGTGTGTGTGAGTGTGTTTAAGTGTGTGTGTATGAGTGCAAGTGTGTGTGTGAGTGTGTATGTATGAGTGTGTGTGTGTTTAAGAGTGTGTGTGTATGAGTGTGAATGTGTGTGTATGTGTGTGTATGAGTGTGTTTGTGTGTATGAGTGTGAATGTGTGTGTGTCTGAGTGTGAATGTGTGTGTGTTTAAGTGTGAATGAGTGTGTATTTAAGTGTGAATGTGTGGGAGAGTGTGTATGTGTGTGTGTATGAGTGTGTGTATGAGTGTGAATGTGTGTGTATGTGTGTGAATGTGTGAGTGTATGAGTGAGTGTGTGTGAGTGTATGTATGAGTGTGAATGTGTGTGTGTATGAGTGTGAATGTGTGTGTGTGTGTATGAGTGAGTGTGTGTGAGTGAGTGTGTTTAAGTGTGTTTAAGTGTGTGTATGAGTGTGTGTGTGTGTGAGTGAGTGTGTGTTTGTGTGTGTGTGAGCAGCTGAGGTGACGGGGGTCCACATTAAGTACGTTACTGAAGGGGTCTGGTTGGGATGGAAGGGCCTTTGCGGGATCAGCGCTAATGTAATTAGCGTGTGTGGCGAGGGGTCCGGAGTGGACGCAGGGTTACACAGCCGGACTGGGAATAGCACACTGCTAATCCGGTTACAGAGAGGGGAGGAGCAGGGAGGGTCCGCAGCTGAAAGACTGACCAGTACTGAAATCAGGAGCCGGAGGTAGAAAGAGGGATCAGTTCAGTACTGAAATCAGGAGCCGGAGGTAGAAAGAGGGATCAGTTCAGTACTGAAATCAGGAGCCGGAGGTAGAAAGAGGGATCAGTTCAGTACTGAAATCAGGAGCCGGAGGTAGAAAGAGGGATCAGTTCAGTACTGAAATCAGGAGCTGCAGCTGAAAGAGGGATCAGTTCAGTACTGAAATCAGGAGCTACAGCTGAAAGAGGGATCAGTTCAGTACTGAAATCAGGAGCTGCAGCTGAAAGAGGGATCAGTTCAGTACTGAAATCAGGAGATACAGCTGAAAGAGGGATCAGTTCAGTACTGAAATCAGGAGATACAGCTGAAAGAGGGATCAGTTCAGTACTGAAATCAGGAGCCGGAGGTAGAAAGAGGGATCAGTTCAGTACTGAAATCAGGAGCTGGAGGTAGAAAGAGGGATCAGTTCAGTACTGAAATCAGGGGCCGGAGGTAGAAAGAGGGATCAGTTCAGTACTGAAATCAGGAGCTGGAGGTAGAAAGAGGGATCAGTTCAGTACTGAAATCAGGGGCCGGAGGTAGAAAGAGGGATCAGTTCAGTACTGAAATCAGGAGCTGGAGGTAGAAAGAGGGATCAGTTCAGTACTGAAATCAGGAGCTGGAGGTAGAAAGAGGGATCAGTTCAGTACTGAAATCAGGAGCTACAGCTGAAAGAGGGATCAGTTCAGTTCTGAAATCAGGAGCTGGAGGTAGAAAGAGGGATCAGTTCAGTACTGAAATCAGGGGCCGGAGGTAGAAAGAGGGATCAGTTCAGTACTGAAATCAGGAGCCGGAGGTAGAAAGAGGGATCAGTTCAGTACTGAAATCAGGAGCTGCAGCTGAGAGAGGGATCAGTTCAGTACTGAAATCAGGAGCTGCAGCTGAGAGAGGGATCAGTTCAGTACTGAAATCAGGAGCTACAGCTGAAAGAGGGTTCAGTTCAGTACTGAAATCAGGAGCTACAGCTGAAAGAGGGTTCAGTTCAGTACTGAAATCAGGGGCCGGAGGTAGAAAGAGGGATCAGTTCAGTACTGAAATCAGGAGCTGCAGCTGAGAGAGGGATCAGTTCAGTACTGAAATCAGGAGCTGCAGCTGAGAGAGGGATCAGTTCAGTACTGAAATCAGGAGCTGGAGGTAGAAAGAGGGATCAGTTCAGTACTGAAATCAGGGGCCGGAGGTAGAAAGAGGGATCAGTTCAGTACTGAAATCAGGAGCTGCAGCTGAAAGAGGGTTCAGTTCAGTACTGAAATCAGGAGCTCGTCTGCTGGGCTCAGTGCTTTACTGTCTATGTAACCAACACTGTTATCTTTAACACTGAGTCTTTACTTCTATTCTTTCTTTCACTCCTTCTCCCATTTTCTTTCTTCCTTTCTGTCTTTCTTTTTTTCTTATCATTCTTCTTTTTCTTTATTTGTAACATATTTCTCTCTATCTTTTCCTTTCTTTCTTTCTTTCTTGCATTTATCATTTCTCTCCTTTTTCCCTCTTTCTATCTTTTTCATTGATCTTTTATTCTTTCTCTATTTCCTTTCTTTCTATGCTTCAGAGCTTTCCATTCGTTTTTCCTTTTTTGTGCTTTCTCATTTTCCTTTCTTTCACTCTTTCCTTACTTTATTTTATGCTTTCTTTCCTTCTTTTCTTTCATTGTCTTGTCATTACTTTCAATCCTTACTTTTCAATTCCTTCCTTTTACTTTTTGTTTTCTTTTATTTCGTAAAAGTTCTTTTTTTCTTTCCTCTACTTCTCTCTCTCTCTCCCTGACTTTTTATTTCTTTCCTTAATTTTTTTACTTTCTTTCTGTTCTTTTCATTTTTCTTTCTTTCATTTTATTAACTCTGATTTCAGTCAAACTTTAGTCCCTCATTTGCTCTGAGAGAGGTTGAAGGTCACCCATTGGCTCTTCCTTAGCAGGGGGGGCGGGGTCAGGCAGAGTGACTGACAGGTGGTGTCTGTTAAAGTATGAAAAAGGAGGCGGGGTCACCGGGTCACTGCAGACGTAACCAGTCAGTGCCCGCATCAAACAGGCAGCAGGGAAAAGGTTAAAAGGGGCGGAGCCCAGACGCAACATGATTGACAGGCTGAGGGACGTCAGTCAGGGTTCAGAGGAGCAGACAAGGGGACAGACCGGGCACGAAGGGGACGAGACGTCTACTGCAATCAGTCCACCAGCCGAGAGACCACCACCCAGCCCAGTAACCCAATAACACTCAGTCCCACCACATACTGGACACGCCCTAAACCAGAGTTACTTACAGCTCACCTGTACACAGGTAGGTGAAGTTACTGTTAGGAGTCTTACCCAGGGACTACACTCATTATAATACACTATACATATATATATATATATACACACTCATGAACAGTATTGATTGGACACTTGATTGGTTAGGGGCGGC
>CM038722.1:7251037-7266037 GCA_021613375.1 Megaleporinus macrocephalus | reverse complement strand
GTTCGGGGCTGGAGTAGCCGGACACCACGCTGCCCCCTGGACTCGGCACCGCCCTCTGCTGGAGCTCCATCTCCTCAAACACGGCTATCAGCTGTGGAGAGAGAAAACAGCAGCCGTTAGACGCCATGATACCGACATATTAGTGGTCTCTACAGTTCAGATCTGCCCGGGGGGTCTTTGCGGAGGTGGAAGCTGGACCGTAAGCAAACGAGACTTCTGAGAGTTCCCTGGACGACAAAGGAAACAAACAAATGACCAACTGAAGCTTTATCTCCCACCCGAAACCGAACTGAAGCTCTTATTTTCTGATAAATTCATTGAACTATTCTTGAATTATAGAACAAGTTAGAGGACCACCAGCTACAAGATGAACGGATACAATCAGGTGACAGTTAACACAGTGCTGAAAACGACATGCTAGGATAAAGCCGTGGTTCAGACTGCATTCAGATCAGACCTGTTTCTCAGATCAGATCGGCTGAGTCCACGCTGCTGTGTGGAAGGTATCAGATCAGATTTGTGTTCAGACATCCCCAACCCGTCTGCCCGAGCTCCTGTGGTACTTCTGTTACTCTGGATGAGTGATGTCATCACTGTTTCTCACATTGTGAATGACAGAAAACATACTCTGAAATCCAATCTGAGCAACCAGAGCGTCCAGAGCAACCAGAGCGTCCAGAGAAACAGGGAGAAACAGAGGGAGAAACAGAGAGAAAGAGAGAGAAACAGAAAGAAAGAGTGAGAAACATAAAGAAAGAGAGAGAAACAGAGAAACAGAGAGAGAAACAGGAAGTAAGAGAGAGAGAAACAGGGAGAAACAGAGGGAGGAACAGAGAGAAACGGAGAAACAGGGAGAAACAGAGAGAAACAGAAAGAAAGAGAAACGAAGAAACAGAGAGAGAAACAGGACGTAAGAGAGAGAGAAACAGGGAGAAACAGAGGGAGGAACAGAGAGAAACTGAGAGAAACAGAGGGAGGAACAGAGAGAAATAGGGAGAAACAGAGGGAAACAGGGAGAGAAACAGAGAGAAACAGAGAGAAAAAGGGAGAAACAGAGAGAAGCTGAGAGAAACAGAGAGAAACGGGGAGGAAGAGAGAGAAACAAGGAAAGAGAGAGAAACGGAGAAACAGAGAGAGAGAAACAGGAAGTAAGAGAGAGAGAAACAGGGAGAAACAGAGAAAGGAACAGACAGACACAGAGAAACAGAGAGAGAAACATAGAGAAACAGAGAAACAGGGAGAAACAGGGAGAAACAGAGAGAAACAGAAAGAGAAACAGAGAGAAAAAGGGAGAAACAGGGAAAAACAGAGGGAGAAACAGGGAGAAACAGAGAGAAACAGAGAGAGAAACAGGGAGAAACAGGGAGAAACAGGGAGAAACAGAGGGAGAAACAGGGAGAAACAGAGAGAGGAACAGAGAGAGAAACAGAGAGAGAAACAGGGAGAAACAGAGAGAAACAGGGAGAAACAGGGAGAAACAGAGGGAGAAACAGAGGGAGAAACAGAGTTCTCTCTGTTTCTCCCTCTGTTTCTCTCTGTTTCTCTCTGTTTCTCTCAGAGGGAGAAACAGAGAGAAACAGAGAGAAACTGGGAGAAACAGAGAGAAACAGAGGGAGAAACAGAGAGAAACAGGGAGAAACAGAGGGAGAAACAGAGAGAAACAGAGAGAAACAGAGGGAGAAACAGAGAGAAACAGAGAAACAGAGGGAGAAACAGAGGGAGAAACAGAGAGAAACACAGAGAGAAACAGAGAGAGAAACAGAGAGAAACAGAGGGAGAAACAGAGGGAGAAACAGAGGGAGAAACAGAGAGAAACGGGGAGAAACAGAGAGAAACAGGGAGAAGGATCGGCGGGTTGAAAGGCTGTGGAAGATAAGTGGTGAGATGTGAAGCGGCGGCTCGGGAGCGAGAGATTCTGAAATATAGATGAGTGGTTCTCGGAGGACGGTCGTCTTAAAGGAGAGCGGTGGCTGATATGAATAATGGATGGCTCTGCTGGGAGAAGCGAGGAGCCGTCTGAGCTCTTTGTTTGAGTCCTGCAGAGACGCGGCCGGGTCGCCGGAAACCTCCCTCACGTCTCTAAACTCTAACTGCCTCCGAGTCACCCGCGAGTCACGTGAGAACAGAGTACAGCAGGTACAGTGTACTCTCAGTATCTACTGGAGATATTTTTAAACTGAAACTAAAGTTTAGAGTATAGTATACAGTATATAGAGACTGAGTTTAGTTTAAACTTAAACTAGAACTTTTATAACTTTTACTCACCAGCACACATTAAACTAAACCACACACACTCACACTAACCACACACACTCAGACTAACCACACATACTCACACTAACCACACACACTCAGACTAACCACACACACTCAGACTAACCACACACACTCACACTAACCACACACACTCAGACTAACCACACACACTCACACTAACCACACACACTCAGACTAACCACACACACTCACACTAACCACACACACTCACACTATCCACACACTCACACTAACCACACACACTCAGACTAACAACACACTCAGACTTACCACACATACTCAGACTAACCACACACACTCAGACTAACCACACACACTCAGACTAACCACACACACTCAGACTAACCACACATACTCACACTAACCACACACACTCACACTAACCACACACACTCAGACTTACCACACATACTCAGACTAACCACACACACTCAGACTAACAACACACTCAGACTTACCACACATACTCAGACTAACCACACACACTCAGACTAACCACACACACTCAGACTAACCACACATACTCACACTAACCACACACACTCAGAATAACCACACACACTCAGAATAACCACACATACTCACACTAACCACACATACTCAGAATAACCACACATACTCACACTAACCACACACACTCACACTAACCACACATACTCAGACTAACCACACACACTCACACTAACCACACACACTCAGACTAACCACACACACTCAGACTAACCACACACACTCACACTAACCACACACACTCACACTAACCACACACACTCAGACTAACCACACACACTCACACTAACCACACACACTCAGACTAACCACACACACTCACACTAACCACACACACTCACACTAACCACACATACTCACACTAACCACACATACTCAGACTAACCACACACACTCAGAATAACAACACATACTCAGACTAACCACACACACTCACACTAACCACACACACTCACACTAACCACACACACTAAGACTAACCACACACACTCACACTAACCACACACACTCACACTAACCACACATACTCAGACTAACCACACATACTCAGACTAACCACACACACTCACACTAACCACACACATTCAGACTAACCACACACACTCAGACTAACCACACACACTCAGACTAACCACACACACTCAGAATAACAACACATACTCACACTAACCACACACACTCAGACTTACCACACATACTCAGACTAACCACACACACTCAGACTAACCACACATACTCACACTAACCACACACTCAGAATAACCACACACACTCAGACTAACCACACACACTCAGACTAACCACACACACTCACACTATCCACACACACTCACACTAACCACACACACTCAGACTAACCACACACTCAGACTTACCACACATACTCAGACTAACCACACACACTCAGACTAACCACACACACTCACACTATCCACACACACTCAGACTAACCACACACACTCACACTATCCACACACACTCACACTAACCACACACACTCAGACTAACCACACACTCAGACTTACCACACATACTCAGACTAACCACACACACTCAGACTAACCACACACACTCAGACTAACCACACACACTCACACTAACCACACACACTCACACTAACCACACACACTCAGACTAACCACACACTCAGACTTACCACACATACTCAGACTAAACACACACACTCAGACTAACCACACACACTCAGACTAACCACACACACTCAGACTAACCACAGACTAACCACACACACTCACACTAACCACACACACTCAGACTAACCACACACACTCAGACTAACCACACACACACTCAGACTAACCACACATACTCACGCTAACCACACACATTCAGACTAACCACACACACTCAGACTTACCACACATACTCAGACTAACCACACATACTCAGACTAACCACACACACTCAGACTAACCACACACACTCAGACTAACCACACACACTCAGACTAACCACACATACTCAGACTAACCACACACACTCAGACTAACCACACACACTCACACTAACCACACACACTAAGACTAACCACACACACTAAGACTAACCACACACACTCACACTAACCACACATACTCACACTAACCACACATACTCAGACTAACCACACACACTCAGAATAACAACACATACTCAGACTAACCACACACACTCACACTAACCACACACACTCACACTAACCACACACTCAGACTAACCACACATACTCACACTAACCACACATACTCAGACTAACCACACACACTCACACTAACCACACACACTCACACTAACCACACACACTCACACTAACCACACACACTCAGACTAACCACACACACTCACACTAACCACACACACTCAGACTAACCACACACACACTCAGACTAACCACACATACTCACACTAACCACACATACTCAGACTAACCACACACACTCAGACTAACCACACACACTCACACTAACCACACACACTCACACTAACCACACACACTCAGACTAACCACACACACACTCAGACTAACCACACATACTCACACTAACCACACATACTCAGACTAACCACACACACTCACACTAACCACACACACTCACACTAACCACACACACTCACACTAACCACACACACTCACACTAACCACACACACTCAGAATAACAACACATACTCAGACTAACCACACACACTCACACTAACCACACACACTCAGACTAACCACACACACTCACACTAACCACACACACTCAGACTAACCACACACACTCAGACTAACCACACATACTCACACTAACCACACATACTCAGACTAACCACACACACTCAGACTAACCACACACACTCACACTAACCACACACACTCACACTAACCACACACACTCAGACTAACCACACACACACTCAGACTAACCACACACACTCACACTAACCACACATACTCAGACTAACCACACACACTCACACTAACCACACACACTCACACTAACCACACACACTCACACTAACCACACATACTCACACTAACCACACATACTCAGACTAACCACACACACTCAGAATAACAACACATACTCAGACTAACCACACACACTCAGACTAACCACACACACTCACACTAACCACACACACTCACACTAACCACACATACTCACACTAACCACACATACTCAGACTAACCACACATACTCAGACTAACCACACACACTCACACTAACCACACACATTCAGACTAACCACACACACTCAGACTAACCACACACACTCACACTAACCACACACACTCAGACTAACCACACACACTCAGAATAACAACACATACTCACACTAACCACACACACTCAGACTAACCACACACACTCACACTAACCACACACACTCACACTAACCACACACACTCACACTAACCACACACACTCACACTAACCACACACACTCAGACTAACCACACACACTCACACTAACCACACACACTAAGAGTAACCACACAAACTCAGACTAACCACACACACTCAGACTAACCACACACACTCAGACTAACCACACACATTCACACTAACCACACACACTCACACTAACCACACACACACTCAGACTAACCACACATACTCAGACTAACCACACACACTCACACTAACCACACACACTCAGACTAACCACACACACTCAGACTAACCACACACACTCACACTAACCACACACACTCAGACTAACCACACACACTCACACTAACCACACACACTAAGAGTAACCACACAAACTCAGACTAACCACACACACTCAGACTAACCACACACACTCAGACTAACCACACACATTCACACTAACCACACACACTCACACTAACCACACACACACTCAGACTAACCACACATACTCAGACTAACCACACACACTCACACTAACCACACACACTCACACTAACCACACACACTCAGACTAACCACACACACTCAGACTAACCACACACACTCACACTAACCACACACTCAGACTAACCACACACACTCAGACTAACCACACACACTCAGACTAACCACACACACTCACACTAACCACACATACTCACACTAACCACACAAACTCAGACTAACCACACATACTCAGACTAACCACACACACTCAGACTAACCACACACTCAGACTAACCACACACACTCAGACTAACCACACACACTCACACTAACCACACACACTCACACTAACCACACACTCAGACTAACCACACATACTCAGACTAACCACACACACTCAGACTAACCACACACTCAGACTAACCACACACACTCAGACTAACCACACACACTCACACTAACCACACACACTCAGACTAACCACACACACTCACACTAACCACACACTCAGACTTACCACACATACTCAGACTAACCACACACACTCACACTAACCACACATATTTTTACAAACATTTCAAATATATCAAAACTAGCTATCTAATCCCAACAACAAATTATACTTTTACTGAAAACATATTAAACCTAGTACAATATAAACAAGTAATATATATATATATATGTTTTTATATCATATGAATGCAGCAGCTGCCGTTCACATTGTGTGAAGATTTTATGGTTAATGGACGAATAGAATACTTAATAAATATACTTAATAAATACTTCTGGTTCCATTGACTTACATTAATAATCAATCTAGACACGACCTACTGTTTCATTCCTCACTGATATTATTATTATTATTATTATTATTATTATTATTATTATTGATACTATTATTGGTTACAGTTAATGGTGTTGGACTGAGACGTCGTTCAAATTCAAGAGCTACCTCATACTGGTTTATTATCACTTTCATACTGGGAGATCTTTTCCTCCTGCTCTTGTGTTATAATGTAACTTGGAGGAGGGGCTGCTTGATTCAGATACTAACAGCAAATGACAATGTAATATGTAAAATCAGACAATCAGTACAGTCGAGGGGGGGAGGGGGTGGGGGGACATGTCAAATCAAATATCCAGCCCACCTGCATGTCACTGCTGTGGTCCTGTCACTGATGGAATTGTCTTATTACCGAGTGGAAATGCAGATAAGTGACACGTCAATTACTGTTTTGACACCATCACTGCATAATCACACAGAGCGCTTCCAGAAACATTTTAATTTCCACTCTAAACGCAGCCAATCACAGAGCGGCGCATCTCCACGCCAATGACATGTAACTGTAGATGCCATTACTGATCCTGAATGTTCAATCAGGTGCGTATAGGAGTCCGTATTTACAATCATACTTTTATTCTTCAGGTAGTTAGAACCAGAGCTGGTTCAGAGAATCAGCTGTGTTCTGATCACACTGACCCGATATCACGGGCCCGATACCACTAGCCCAATACCACTGACCCAATACCACTCACCCGATACCACTGACCCAATACCACTCACCCGATACCACTGACCCAATACCACTCACCCGATACCACTCACCCGATACCACTGGCCCGATATCACTGACTCGATATCACTGACTCGATATCACTGACCCGATACCACTGACCCAATACCACTGACTCGATATCACGGGCCCGATACCACTGACCCGATACCACTGACTCGATATCACTGGCCCGATACCACTGACCCGATACCACTGACCAGATATCACGGGCCCGATACCACTAGCCCGATACCACTGACTCGATATCACGGGCCCGATACCACTGACCCGATACCACTGACCCGATATCACGGGCCCGATACCACTGACCCGATACCACTGACCCGATACCACTGACTCGATATCACGGGCCCGATACCACTAGCCCGATACCACTGACCCGATACCACGGGCCCGATACCTGTGTCGAACCAACAACATCAGAAAATACTGGATCTGGTATAAAAACTAAGAGTCTGGTCCAGTCCTGCCTGTGGGTTCTGTAGACTGGTTAAGCTTAACAAATCCATTCTAATATACAACACAGTTAAACTAGGCCCGTATTCATTTCCTGTGTCCGAAACCTAGTCTGGTACAAGTGTGCAACTAATCCAGAACCTAGTCCATAACCAGTCCAGAATCTAGTCCTTAACTAGTCCAGAAACTAGTCTATAATGAGTCTGGAATTAGTCCAGAGCCTAGCCCATAATAAGTTTGAAACTAGTCCAAAGTCAGTGACGAGTCAGGAACTAGTCTAGAAACTAGTCCAGAACCTAGTCCGTGACAAGTCTGGAGCTTGTCCAAAGCTAGTCCCCAACGTGTCTAGAACGAGTCCAGAGTCTAGTCCGCATTGAGTCTGGAACTAGTCCAGAACATAGTCTATAATGAGTCTGGAACAAGTCCAGAGCCTGGTCTATAATGCGTCTAGAACAAGTCCAGAGCCTAGTCCGTAATGAATCTGGAACTAGTCTGGAAAATAGTCCATGATGAGTCTGGAACTAGTCCAGAACCTAGTCCATAACGAGTCTGAAACTAGTCCAGAACCTAGTCCGTGACAAGTCTGGAGCTTGTCCAAAGCTAGTCCCCAATGAGTCTAGAACGAGTCCAGAGTCTAGTCCGCATTGAGTCTGGAACTAGTCCAGAACATAGTCTATAATGAGTCTGGAACAAGTCCAGAGCCTAGTCCGTAATGAATCTGGAACTAGTCCGGAAAATAGTCCATGATGAGTCTGGAACTAGTCCAGAACCTAGTCCATAACGAGTCTGGAACTAGTCCAGAACCTAGTCCATAACAAGTCTGTAATTAGTTAAACATCAAGTTCATAACAAGTCTGGAACTAGTCCAGAACATAGTCCATAATGAGACCAGAGTTAGTCCGGAATCTAGTCCATAACGAGTAAAGAACCTATTCCAGAACTACTCCAGAACCTAGTCCATAACGAGTCTGAAACTAGTCCAGAACCTAGTCCATAACAAGTCTGTAATTAGTTAAACATCAAGTTCATAACAAGTCTGGAACTAGTCCAGAACATAGTCCATAATGAGACCAGAGTTAGTCCGGAATCTAGTCCATAACGAGTAAAGAACCTATTCCAGAACTACTCCAGAACCTAGTCCATAACATGTCTGGAACTAGTCCAGAACTTGTCCAAAACCATGTTGGGCCTGGCACTGAGGCGTTCCGCGTCCACTGCGTCCATGTGGAAATGCCACTGGAACCATTACCCTAACTGGTCACAACTGTTTGGCCCTACAGGTGAAGAGAGGTCTCGCTTTCAGTTCATCAAAGAAACCTGGAGGAACATATTGTCTATGCCTCCAAAGCTCCGTCCAAGAAGTTGGTTGCATTTTCTGCTTCTCATGCTTCGCATGACGTACACATCCTTGAACTCCTTGTTTGGAAGTTATTAGTTGTATGGATTGGCTGTTCAATGAAAGGTGGTCTCTGACTTGTACACCTTCTAAAAACAGTCCAAAAGTCTGTGGAACCAGAAATGTTTCCAAGCTGTTCTGGAGTCTTTCTATTGGTCCATTCTTCAGGAAAGCTGTGTTCAAATGATATAGAAAAATAAAAATCGTCAGAAACAGAGATGCCTCTCTCCGGACAGTGAGGACATGAGACACGAGTCTGAGCCTCGATGCTGGCTGAGGAGATAATAACATGGCGTAATCATGACAGGTGAGACCCTCTGATCCAGCAGACTGAGAAACTGTAATCACACGGCGGGACACATTGGTGGCGATGTGCTGTCACTAAGCACCGCTTCCCAGAGAAAGTGTGACGTTATAATTATTGCTGGGTGTTCAAAGTGACACTCTTTCATAACACGAGGGTCCTGAGCTTTAAAGCTCTTCAAGAAGTCGTCCTCAACCAGGCGTTGAAGACGTCAAGGCCTGACGGATACACTGGCCGATATTATTGGTGTTCGCTTATTGTTTTCCATTTGCTAGTTTCCCGTTCCACCTTAAATGAACATATGTCTGCAGAACCATTTAAGGTGGAGCAAGTAAATTTGACTTCAGCCTCGTGAGGTCGTGAGGGGTGAGGACTGAGAACAACCCAAGTGCTAACAAACAAGCCGTACTTGAGCCATAGCTCTGAGGTGTCTTCTCACAGTGGATGTGGATGGACAGAAACACCTGTGGATGTTCTCAGAAAGAGAGGTGCTTGATGTTCTCCTCCCTCTCAAAGGGGAAAGATCAGACAAAGGACTGTGTATCTGATTGGGATGGTTCTGGTGGTCCACCAGTTTAGGATTCCCATTCCTCTCCATTTTTAAGTTAACTCCAGTTTCTTATCTTATATCTAATCTAGTCTCCTGAAATATGAATAAGATACAATACCAAGTGTCAGCTGGAGGAGTGTGAATCATTGCTACTAGACTCTAGAGCAGCGGAGACTTGGAAGTCTGGAAGTCTGATGGTTGAATCTGGATTTGGCAGGTATTTGCCAGGATAACAGCATGTGCCGGAATTGCATAGGGCCAACAGTAAAGTTTGGTGGAGGAGGGATAATGGGAGGTCTGAGGGAGCTTCTCAGGGTTTGGGCTCTTAGTTCCACTGAAGGGTGATGTTAATGTTACAGCATACAACAACGCTTCACTTAATCAAATGCTTCCAACTTTGGAATGGCAGTCTGGAGACGAACCTTCTCCAGTTCCATCATTACTGTGCCCCTGTTCACAAAGCAAGTCCTGACCTCAACCCATTGAAGACCTTCAGGATGAACTGGGATGGCAATAGTGAACCAGGCCTTCACAGTGGAAGGATGGAGAGAAGAACCTGTGGATGTTCTTAGAAAGAGTGGAGCTTGATGTTCTCCTCCCTCTCAAGGGGGAAAGATCAGACAAAGTACTGTGCGTCCGATCAGGACAGTTCCGGTGGTCTGCAAGGTTAGGATTCCCATATACTTGGGAAAGTATACTTTTCCTCGTCGTTTCTCTTGCTTATATAAGTTGATTACATCTAATCAGAAATATATTTCCTGTAAAACGAAGAACGTGCAATGCTTGTTGGCTGGAGGAGTGTACAGCACTGATGCTGGATGATTCACGGTCCACCATCTGATGGTTTGAAGGATGAATCTGGGTTTGGTGGATGAATCTGAGAGGAGAACGCTGCCCACTGGAAAGCACCGTGCCAACAGTAAAGATACTTGGAGTAGAGATAATGAGTGAGGGGCTTCTCAGGGTTTGGACTTCTTCATTCCAGAAAGACATTTGACTAATTACACACTTCCAAGGTCGTGACAGCAGTTTAGAGAAGATCCTTTTCCTGTTCCAGCTTGATTCCATAAAGGTGGTGTGATGAAGTTTGAGGTTGGTGGAGTCAATATCCTCAACCCTACTGAAGACCTTTGGGATGAACTGGAACGTCAATTGCGAGCCAGGCCTTCGCAGTGGACAGAAGCACCAGTGGATGTTCTCAGAAATAGTAGAGATGTTCTCCTTCCTCTCAAAAGGGGATAGATCAGACAAAGTACTGTGCATCTGATCGGGATGGTTCTGGTGGTCCACCAGGTTAGGATTCCCACTCCTCTCCATTTTTAAGTAAATTGCTGAACTCCAGTACATATACTTGCCCTCTTGCGTTTCTCTTTCTTCTACAGTTTGAGGTTGGTGGAGTCAATGACCTCAAACCCCAATAAAGACCTTTGGGATGAACTGGAATGTCAATTGCGAGCCAGGCCTTCGAAGTGGAAGGATGGACAGAAGCATCAGTGGATGTTCTCAGAAAGAGTTCTCCTCCCTCTCAAAAGGGGATAGATCAGACAAAGTACTGTGCATCTGATCGGGATGGTTCTGGTGGTCCACCATTCCCACTCCTCTCCATTTTTAAGTAAATTGCTGAACTCCAGTACATATACTTGCCCTCATCGTTTCTCTTTCTTCTACAGCTTGAGGTTGGTGGAGTCAATGACCTCAACCCCAATAAAGACCTTTGGGATGAACTGCACCATTGCTTGCAATCCAGGTCCTCTTATCAGCACCCGATCTCACGGATGTTCTTCTGGCTAAATGGGCACCAAGGTTCTGGAAAGACTACCCAGAGGTTCGAAGACGGGTAACAGCCACAGGGTCCATGCTTTGGGAATGGAAAGTCCAGAAAGCTCTTTGTGGTGTGGTGGTCAGGTTTCCACACACATTTTCCCAGAGTGTGTAAACTCTGGAGGCTTGCTTGGTTGTAGCATGTCAGACAGACCACACAGGCGGTGGGCACATACTGTAAACAGGCAACCAGGTGTGAGCGCGTGCCCGCCTGTTAAGCATCAACGGGCAAATGAAATCTGACAAGGGAATCAGAAGCTGTCAAACACAATGTCACGCTGGTCTCCATGAGCCGGAGAGGGATGCGGACGGGTGGGGGGGGGGGGGCGCGCGCTGACCACGCCGGGTCCCCGGCTTGACAAACAGCGGCGAAGGCCGGAGCCCCTGCCTGATGTATTCATTCCGCCGTCGCTAATAAATTAGCGCTCCTTCCTCCTTTCCGCTCCGCTTTCTAATCACATCGGAGACGCCGGCGGTGCGGGCGGCCGCCTAATGAAAGAAAGACGTGACGGAGGCGGCGGGGGGGGATAGGAGGAGAATATCAACAGCGAGATGGGGTGGAGGCGAGGCACCTCTGGATGAAATCATCTGCATCCATAACTGTTTTTCTGCCCAAAAAAAAAAATTGAAAAAAAACAATAACCGGTGACACGGGGCGCGCGTACCATCAATCACGGCCCAAAGATTGCACCACCGCCATTCGATGCGCCGAGGTTTCTCCTCTCACCCCCGCGGCGGAAAAAAACAAACGGAAATTGTCCAGATTGGATGAGGCGCGTGCATGCAGAGAGGGACGAGAGACAAATAGAGTGAGATGAGCAAAAGAGAAAGAGAGAGGGAGGCAATCACAGGGAGACAGGTGGATGGATGGACGTCTCTTTCTTTCTTTCTTTCTCTCTATCGCGGCGTTCCTCTCGGACAGGGCTTTATTTGGACGGGGCGGTCAAATCTGATTTCTTCCCATTTCCCGTGAGAACCGACCGGCCGGGTTCCGTCCCGATTTGGAGACAAACGTGATTGGGCGAGCGGTCACATACGGGCAGCACAGAGCAGGAACCCAGCCGAGCGGCGCATCACAATACATCACTCAGGACTGATTACTGGTGATACCGTTGAGCGTCGTGTCAACGGTTCATGATGAATGGACCAATAGGAACGCTCCAAAGTAGCTTGGAAAACATTCTGGTTCCATTGACTCACATTGAAAGTGAATACTAGTTTTGGCCTCTGGGTGCACTAATAGAGGTAGCCATTCCACTCACTGCTCACTCTATTAGACACTCCTACTACTTGCTGGTCCACCTTGTAGATGTAAAGTCAGAGACAGTAGCTCATCTGCTGCTGCACAGTTTGTGTCCCTCTAGTTCTTCATCATTGGACACAGGATGCAGTCCACTGGACACTGTCTGGATAGTTTTGGTTGGTGGACGATGATTCTCAGTCCAGCAGTGACACTGAGGTGTTTAAGCCCCTTCAGCACTGCTGTGTCTGATCCACTCACACCAGCACAACACACACACTAACACTGAGAATGACCCACCTCCCTAATAGTACCTGCTCTGTGGTGGTCCTGTGGGGGTCCTGATTATTGAAGAACAGAGTAATAAAGTATACAGAGAATCAGATGAACTACAGTCTGTAACCACCTGGAATACTATATTGACAGCCTAGCACCACTTTAGCAACCACCACCTGGAATACCATAGTGGCCCCCTAGCACCACTTTAGTAACCACCTGGAACACTATAGGTGACGGCCTAGCACCACTTTAGCAATCAGCACCTGGAATACCATAGTGGCCCCCTAGCACCATTTTAGTAACCACCTGGAATACTATAGGTGACGGCCTAGCACCACTTTAGTAACCACCTGGAACACTATAGGTGACGGCCTAGCACCACTTTAGCAATCAGCACCTGGAATACTATAGGTTATGGCCTAGCACCACTTTAGCAACCACCACCTGGAATACCATAGTGGCCCCCTAGCACCACTTTAGTAACCACCTGGAATACTATAGTCGCAGTACAGCACCACTTTAGTAACAACTTGGACCACTGTAGTCACAGCCTAGCAACACTATAGCAACCACCTAGAATACCATAGTGATAGTCTAGCATATATATATATATATATATATATATATATATATATATATATATATATATATATATATATATATACACAGTGTGTGTAGATACTAGGAGGTGGTTTTAATGATATGGCTGACTGGTGTATAAATATACATACACATTAAACTACACGTCCTTAATTCTCATTCTGCTCCCCACTGCAAACTGGAGCCTGGTCCTGAAAGCCCAGAGGAGCAGACCCGACTCCCATGCAGTGCCGTTTCCAATATGCTCAACCTTCCATAAAACATATCTATCAATATATATGAGCTTTGCGTTGCTTCAGGGCTCAAACTGATATGAATCAATACCAGGTTTCCATCAGGAAATGAAAAAGATGCTATAAATACACGGGATTAGGCATTCACGCAGCAAGCTTTCTTCAGCGGAACGTCACTCAAGATAAAAAACACAGCCACACAGAGTAATTACGTCATAACCGTAGTGGGATTTAACAAAACCCGGCTTTAATTAAGGACCTGTTGATAAACACAGCCCAAAAGCTAAAACTATTAAAGTAAAAGATAAAAACTTTATCTCTGTCCTTTGGGTTCGACAGCTGCTCCAACATCTTAAGCCATGTTACCCCAAAACCCAGCAGTCGAAGCCCTACTGGAGCTACCCAACTC
>CM038722.1:7231037-7246037 GCA_021613375.1 Megaleporinus macrocephalus | reverse complement strand
GCTAGGCTGTCACCTGTAGTATTCCGGGTGGTTACTAAAGTGGTGCTAGGCTGTCACCTGTAGCATTCCGGGTGGTTACTAAAGTGGTGCTAGGCTGTCACCTGTAGTATACCGGCTGGTTACTAAAGTGGTGCTAGGCTGTCACTTGTGGCGGGAAAATTGGTGGGACGCATCTTCAAGTAGCTAAGGTCAAGTAAAGTTCATGTTTATTGCACTGGGATATGATCCACTAGGCCGGGACTCCTCATTCTCCAGGGATGGGAAAATAATGAATCCATGCCGGAATATTGGTGCGGGATATGCCTGGATTTAGTGCAATGCTGGAGATGAAGGTTCCTCCATGTGTGCGTGAGACCCCTTATAGGACGTCCAGCTCCAGCTGTGTCTGAGTAAACAAACGGACGGGTCAGCGAGCGGGATCCAGTCGGGAAGAGCGCGGAACGAGGCCCTCGGCCTCTCCAGGAATTCACAGCTATGGCTGGAGAGAGCGAGAGAGACTCATTCACACCTTTCTCCCCAGCGAAACGTTCCTCACCCCGACTCAACACCTCCGCCAGGCTCCCGCTGAGAGCTCCGGCCCTCCACTTCGACCCCCTGTCTCTCAGAGCGCCGGCTCCTGCCTGCTTCAGGCCGAGTGCTCCTCCTGGCTGTGGGAAAGGGTACTGCGGAAACACGAGCCTCTGGAATGCCGAGGTATGTGCCAGATCAAACAGCTCCAGCAGGACGGGGATTAGTGAAGATGCCTGCAGCGTCCTTCTTTAATATCACCTCCAGATGTGGGAGACCAGCACGTGACCTCCTTCTCGCCGTACTGACCCGTACACAACAATCACTGGGAGAACCTCCTGATCATAACGTGAAACAGGTCTTCAGTAGGTACTCAATAGCACTACAGGTGCCACTGTTTCAACAACTGGGAGGTCAGTGGCCCAACCTCATACTGCTCTGTCCAGTCTACACTGCCCCCTGCTGTGGTCATCCACCGCCCAGCTGACTCTAATTTGATTAAAACACGATATAAATAGATTTCTTATCAACGCGCTGGCAAGTTAGGAACACACTGAGGAGCACACTGAGAAACACACAGAGGAACACATTGAGGAAGACACTGAGGAGCACACTGAGGAGCACACTGAGGAGCACACTGAGGAGCACACTGAGGAGCACACTGAGGAGCACACTGAGGAACACACTGAGGAACACACTGAGGAGCACACTGAGGAGCACACTGAGGAGCACACTGAGGAGCACAGAGAAACACTGAGGAACACACTGAGGAACACACTGAGGAACACACTGAAGAGCACAGAGAAACACTGAGGAACACACTGAGGAAGACACTGAGGAACACACTGAGGAACACACTGAGGAACACACTGAGGAACACATTGGGTAGTACACTGAGGAGCACACTGAGGAGCACACTGAGGAACGCACTGAGGGACACACTGAGGGACACACTGAGGGACACACTGAGGAACACCCTGAGGAACACACTGAGGAACACACTGAGGAACACACTGAGGAGCACAGAGAAACACACTGAGGAGCACACTGAGGAACACACTGAGGAGCACACTGAGGAGCACACTGAGGAGCACACTGAGGAACACACTGAGGAGCACACTGAGGAGCACACTGAGGAACACACTGAGGAACACACTGAGGAGCACACTGAGGAGCACACTGAGGAGCACAGAGAAACACTGAGGAACACACTGAGGAACACACTGAGGAACACACTGAGGAACACACTGAAGAGCACAGAGAAACACTGAGGAACACACTGAGGAAGACACTGAGGAACACACTGAGGAACACACTGAGGAACACACTGAGGAACACACTGAGGAACACATTGGGTAGTACACTGAGGAGCACACTGAGGAGCGCAGAGAAACACTGAGGAGCACAGAGAAACACTGAGGAGAACACTGAGGAGAACACTGAGGAACACACTGAGGAACACACTGAGGAACACACTGAGGAACACATTGGGTAGTACACTGAGGAGCACACTGAGGAACACATTGGGTAGTACACTGAGGAGCACACTGAGGAACACACTGAGGAACACATTGGGTAGTACACTGAGGAGCACACTGAGGAACACACTGAGGAACGCACTGAGGAGCACACTGAGGAGCGCACTGAGGAACACACAGAGGAAGACACTGAGGAGCACACTGAGGAGCACACTGAGGAACGCACTGAGGGACACACTGAGGGGCACACTGAGGAACACACTGAGGAACGCACTGAGGAACACACTGAGGAACACAATGAAGAGCACACTGAGGAACACACAGAGAAACACTGAGGAACACACAGAGAAACACACTGAGGAAGACACTGAGGAACACACTGAGGAACACATTGGGTAGTACACTGAGGAGCACACTGAGGAGCGCAGAGAAACACTGAGGAGCACAGAGAAACACTGAGGAGCACACTGAGAGGCACACTGAGGAGCGCACTGAGGAACGCACTGAGGAACGCACTGAGGAACACACTGAGGAACACACTGAGGAACACACCGAGGAACACACTGAGGAACACACTGAGGAGCACAGAGAAACACTGAGGAACACACTGAGGAAGACACTGAGGAACACACTGAGGAACACACTGAGGAAGACACTGAGGAACACATTGGGTAGTACACTGAGGAGCACACTGAGGAAGACACTGAGGAACACATTGGGTAGTACACTGAGGAGCACACTGAGGAAGACACTGAGGAACACATTGGGTAGTACACTGAGGAGCACACTGAGGAAGACACTGAGGAACACATTGGGTAGTACACTGAGGAGCACACTGAGGAGCGCAGAGAAACACTGAGGAGCACAGAGAAACACTGAGGAGAACACTGAGGAACACGCTGAGGAACACACTGAGGAACGCACTGAGGAACACGCTGAGGAACACACTGAGGAACACACTGAGGAACGCACTGAGGAACACACTGAGGAACACAATGAAGAGCACACTGAGGAACACACAGAGAAACACTGAGGAACACACAGAGAAACACACTGAGGGGCACACTGAGGAGCACACTGAGGAGCACACTGAGGAGCACACTGAGGAACGCACTGAGGAACGCACTGAGGAACGCACTGAGGAACACACTGAGGAACACACCGAGGAACACACTGAGGAACACATTGGGTAGTACACTGAGGAGCACACTGAGGAAGACACTGAGGAACACATTGGGTAGTACACTGAGGAGCACACTGAGGAGCGCAGAGAAACACTGAGGAGCACAGAGAAACACTGAGGAGAACACTGAGGAACACACTGAGGAACACACTGAGGAACACACTGAGGAACACATTGGGTAGTACACTGAGGAGCACACTGAGGAACACACTGAGGAACACACTGAGGAACACATTGGGTAGTACACTGAGGAGCACACTGAGGAGCGCAGAGAAACACTGAGGAGCACAGAGAAACACTGAGGAGAACACTGAGGAACACACTGAGGAACACACTGAGGAACACACTGAGGAACACATTGGGTAGTACACTGAGGAGAACACTGAGGAACACATTGGGTAGTACACTGAGGGGCACACTGAGGGGCACACTGAGGGGCACACTGAGGAGCACACTGAGGGGCACACTGAGGAGCACACTGAGGAGAACACTAAAGGACAGAGAATCGCTGAGAACCACTGAGGAGAACACAGAGGAGAACACAGAGGGGAACACACTAAGGAGCACACTGCAGAACACACTGAGGAGAACACTCAGGAGAACACTCAGGAGAACACTGCAGAACACACTGAGGAGAACACTGAGGAGAACACAGAGGAGAACACAGAGGAGAACACAGAGGAGAACACACTGAGGAGAACACTGAGGAGAACACAGAGGAGAACACACTGAGGAGAACACTGAGGAGAACACTGAGAGGAACACTGCAGAACACACTGAGGAGCACACTGAGGAGAACACTGAGGAGAACACTAAAGGACAGAGAATCGCTGAGAACCACTGAGGAGAACACAGAGGAGAACACAGAGGAGCACACTGAGGAGAACACTGAGGAGAACACTGCAGAACACACTGAGAGGAACACTGCAGAACACACTGAGGAGCACACTGAGGAGCACACTAAAGGACAGAGAATCGCTGAGAACCACTGAGGAGGACACAGAGGAGAACACAGAAGGGAACACACTAAGGAGCACACTGCAGAACACACTGAGGAGAACACTCAGGAGAACACTCCGGAGAACACACTGAGGAGAACACTGAGGAGAACACTGAGGAACACATTGGGTAGTACACTGAGGAGCACACTGAGGAACACACTGAGGAACACATTGGGTAGTACACTGAGGAGCACACTGAGGAGCACACTGAGGAACACATTGGGTAGTACACTGAGGAGAACACTGAGGAACACATTGGGTAGTACACTGAGGAGAACACTGAGGAACACATTGGGTAGTACACTGAGGAGCACACTGAGGAACACACTGAGGGGCACACTGAGGGGCACACTGAGGGGCACACTGAGGAGCACACTGAGGGGCACACTGAGGAGCACACTGAGGAGAACACTAAAGGACAGAGAATCGCTGAGAACCACTGAGGAGAACACAGAGGAGAACACAGAGGGGAACACACTAAGGAGCACACTGCAGAACACACTGAGGAGAACACTCAGGAGAACACTCAGGAGAACACTGCAGAACACACTGAGGAGAACACTGAGGAGAACACAGAGGAGAACACAGAGGAGAACACACTGAGGAGAACACTGAGGAGAACACAGAGGAGAACACACTGAGGAGAACACTGAGGAGAACACTGAGAGGAACACTGCAGAGCACACTGAGGAGAACACTGAGGAGAACACTAAAGGACAGAGAATCGCTGAGAACCACTGAGGAGAACACAGAGGAGAACACAGAGGAGCACACTGAGGAGAACACTGAGGAGAACACTGCAGAACACACTGAGAGGAACACTGCAGAACACACTGAGGAGCACACTGAGGAGCACACTAAAGGACAGAGAATCGCTGAGAACCACTGAGGAGGACACAGAGGAGAACACAGAAGGGAACACACTAAGGAGCACACTGCAGAACACACTGAGGAGAACACTCAGGAGAACACTCAGGAGAACACTCCGGAGAACACACTGAGGAGAACACTCCGGAGAACACACTGAGGAGAACACTGAGGAGAACACTGAGGAGCACACTGAGGAGCACACTGAGGAGCACACTAAAGAACAGAGAATCTCTGAGAAACACAGAGGAACACACTGAGGAACCGAGGAACACTAAAGAAGACTGAAGAAAGCTATCGCTCTCCCGCCAGGCCGCTGCGAGACGTTCCTCTCGTTTCTGACTAATTTTCCACAACCTGGCACATGTTCTCACACATGCTGCTGCCGGCCCCCCGCTGTCTTTCATCCCCCCCACCTTCTCATTTCATTAGCGTCCTAAAGACTGGCTGAGACAGCGAGGCCGGCGGGAACCAGCGCAGGAAATGAAGCACCTCGCTCAGAGCCTTTGAAGCGAGCGCAGCGCCGGACTCGGGCTAATCAAACACACCTGAAGGGGCGAGTCTGCTGGTCTGCGCGGGGAGCTCCGAAACACTGCAATAACACGACCGTAACACGGCAACGGAGCGGTCACTCACGAGTCCGGCGCAGCGCTGACCCACCCCCGTCACAATTCACCTCGTTAAACAATCTCAATCCACAACCTAACCTTCTAACAAAGACCTAGAGCAACCACAGAACACAGCCGGGGCTTCCCGAGAGAGCAGGTCTCTACTCAGACATTCATAAAGTAGAACAATAGCATTCACTAGGAGCGCAGGATAGCTGAGCATAAACAACAAATAGAGGAGTGCAGGTCACTCTGTTTGTGGATTAGATGTTGGTGATCTGCTCTGAGTGAGTAGAGGCAGTTTGGAGGCTGTAGGTTGAGCGAAACCATGACATATGGCTTCAGCTGAAAATGAATGGGTCCCTATGTGAGGAACGAGGGATGAATAAACGACAAATTGAGGAGTGCAGGTCACTCTGTCTGTGGATTAGATGTTGGGCGTCTGCTCTTATTAAGTAGAGGCAGTTTGGTGTCTGTAGATGGAACGAAACCGTAATGTTTGCATTTGGCCAAAAATGAATGGGTCCCTATGTGAGGAACGAGGGATGAATAAACGACAAATAGACGAGTGCGGGTCAGTATGTGTGTGGATTAGATGTTGGGCGTCTGCTCTTATTAAGTAGAGGCAGTTTGGTGTCTGTAGATGGAACGAAACCGTAATGTTTGCATTTGGCCAAAAATGAATGGGTCCCTATGTGAGGAACGAGGGATGAATAAACGACAAATAGAGGAGTGCGGGTCAGTGTGTCCATTTGTTAGAGTTTGGTGATATATTCTGAGTGTGTACAGGCAGTTTAGAGGTTGTAGGTTGAACAAAACCTAAAAGGAGAGAGAGAGATGGATGGATGGATGGATGGATGGATGGATGAGGAGGTGAAGGAGGGCAGCTGCTGTTAGCTTAGTGCAGCAGAGAGGCTAATGATTGGGTTGTTAGTTGGAGGGGGTCCACGGAGGGAGGCAGCCTAACCAAGGAGCGAAAGACTGATGTGTATGTGCGGTGAGGAGGGGTGGCGTTGGGGGGCCGGGGTGGTGATGAATGAGAGCGGCCTTCTTTAATACGTGTCTGTTGTGGGAACTGCAATGTGCCTGGAGCCCCCCGGGGGTCTCGGCGGCGCGTGTGATTAATGGTGAATTTACCCTTCGCCTTTATGAGTGCTTATAAATAATAATAAGAGTGTCACGCTCGGCTAAGCCACCTGCTTTTTACTGGAACCTCCAGTAAATCACCCGCCAGCGCCTAGGTGTGTGTGTAAGAGTGTGTGTGTGTGTAAGAGTGAGTGTGTAAGAGTGAGTGTGTGTGTGTGTGTGTGTGTTGATTTGGATTTGCACTGCAGGAGGCTCATAAGGAATCGGCGGAACACACATTTGCTAATTGAAACCGCCTCGCAACGTCTAAACTCCACCGGGAACGAGGGGGGCTTTAAATAAATAAATAAATAAACAAATACAACCCCCCCTCCCTTCCCCCCACCAGACCACCTTTCATTTATTTAACTCCCCGTGGAAACAGTACACCTGAGGAGATCAAACAGAACACGGTCAAGTTTCCAGGAGGAACGTTAGGAACTACCGGAGGAGCAGAAACCCTAACAACCACCTGAAACAACACCTGTTAGACCCAACAGCACTGTCCCCGCCACATACACAACACTACATCAGAGAGACGAGACAGACTGAGACAAACGTGGGAGAAGAGAGGAGGGCAGAGGAGAAGGGAATGAAGGAGGAGCAGGGGAGGAAGAAAAGGGAGGAGAGAAAGAAGAGAAAAGAAAGAGGGAGGAGAGGAGGAAGAGAGGGAAGAGAAGATAGAAGGAGAGGAGGAAGAGGGAGGAGGATGAAGAGCGAGAAGGTGAGAGAGAAGAGAGAGGGAGGAGAGAAAAAAGAGAGAGGAGGATGAAGAAAAAGAGGGGGGGAGGAGAAGGAAGAGAGACGAGAGGAAGATAAAAGAGGAGGGGAGCCGGAGGGAGGAGAAGGAAGAGAGAGGGGAGAGGTGATAAATAGAGAGGAGGAGGAAGAGAAAGAAAAAGAGAGAGGAGAGAGAGAAGAGGAAGAGAGAGGAGAGGAAGAAAAAAGAGTAGGGGAGGAGAAGAAAGAGGAAAGTGAGAGGAGGAGGAGAGAGGGAGGAGATGATAGAAAGAGAGAAGGAGGAGAGAGGAGGAGGAAGAGAGAGAAGGTGAGAGAGAAGAGAGAGGGAGGGGAGGAAGAGAGAAGAGAGGAAGAAAAAATAGGAGGGGAGGAGGAGGAAGACAGAGGGAAGAGAGAGGAGGAGGAAGAGAGAGGGAGGAGATGATGATAGAGGGGCGAAAGAGGAAATCTCACATTCGGTAGCCAAGCAGCCAGGAATCTTGACATTTTGGTTTCCAGGGGGTTGCCATGGAGACAAAAGCAGGTCTGTAGCGCTTAGACGCTGAGAGTTTTATTTTAAAAATGAAAAGATTTTCATTCCCACCATCACACACAGTTAATCAGAGACAGAGAGACAGAGAGAGACAGAAAGAGAGAGAGAGACATACAGAGTTAATCAGAGACAGAGAGACAGAAAGAGAGAGAGAGACATACAGAGTTAATCAGAGACAGAGAGACAGAAAGAGAGAGACACATACAGAGTTAATCAGAGACAGAGAGACTGAAAGAGACAGAAAGAGAGAGAGAGACATACAGAGTTAATCAAAGACAGGGAGACAGAGAGAGACAGAAAGAGAGAGACACATACAGAGTTAATCAGAGACAGAAAGACAGAGAGAGACAGAAAGAGAGAGAGAGACATACAGAGTTAATCAGAGACAGAGAGACAGAGAGAGACAGAAAGAGAGAGACACATACAGAGTTAATCAAAGACAGGGAGACAGAGAGAGACAGAAAGAGAGAGACACATACAGAGTTAATCAAAGACAGGGAGACAGAGAGAGACAGAAAGAGAGAGACACATACAGAGTTAATCAAAGACGGAGACAGAGAGAGACAGAAAGAGAGAGACACATACAGAGTTAATCAGAGACAGAGAGAGACAGAAAGAGAGAGAGAGAGACAGAGTTAATTAGAGACAGGGAGACAGAAAGAGACAGAAAGAGAGAGACACATACAGAGTTAATCAGAGACAGGGAGACAGAGAGAGACAGAAAGAGAGAGAGACACATACAGAGCTAATCAGAGACAGGGAGACAGAGAGAGACAGAAAGAGAGAGAGACACATACAGAGTTAATCAGAGACAGGGAGACAGAGAGAGACAGAAAGAGAGAGAGACATACAGAGTTAATCAGAGACAGAGAAAGACAGAAAGAGAGAGACACATACAGAGTTAATCAGAGACAGAGAGACAGAGAGAGACAGAAAGTGAGAGACACATACAGAGTTAATCAGAGACAGAGAGAGACAGAAAGAGAGAGAGACATACAGAGTTAATCAGAGACAGGGAGACAGAAAGAGACAGAAAGAGAGAGACACATACAGAGTTAATCAGAGACAGGGAGACAGAGAGAGACAGAAAGAGAGAGAGACACATACAGAGTTAATCAGAGACAGGGAGACAGAGAGAGACAGAAAGAGAGAGAGACACATACAGAGTTAATCAGAGACAGAGAGACAGAGGGGGACCGAAAGAGAGAGACACATACAGAGTTAATCAGATACAGAGAGACAGAAAGCAAAAGAGACACAGAGTTAATCAGAGACAGATAGACAAAGAGACAGAAAGAGAGAGAGACATACAGAGTTAATCAGAGACAGAGAGAGACAGAGAGAGAGACACATACAGAGTTAATCAGAGACAGAGACACAGAAAGAGAGAGAGAGAGACAAACAGAGTTAATCAGAGACAGAGAGACACATAGTTAATCAGAGACAGAGAGACAAATAGAGAGTTAATCAGAGACAGAGAGACAAACAGAGAGTTAATCAGAGACAGAGAGACACAAACACAGAGTTAATCAGAGACAGAGAGAGACAAACAGAGAGTTAATCAGAGACAGAGAGAGAGACAAACAGAGAGTTAATCAGAGACAGAGAGAGAGACAAACACAGAGTTAATCAGAGACAGAGAGACACAAACACAGAGTTAATCAGAGACAGAGAGAGACAAACACAGAGTTAATCAGAGACAGAGAGAGACAAACAGAGAGTTAATCAGAGACAGAGAGAGACAAACACAGAGTTAATCAGAGACAGAGAGAGACAAACAGAGAGTTAATCAGAGACAGAGAGACACAAACAGAGTTAATCAGAGACAGAGAGACAAACACAGAGTAAATCAGAGACAGAGAGAGACAAACACAGAGTTAATCAGAGACAGAGAGAGACAAACAGAGTTAATCAGAGACAGAGAGACAAACACAGAGTAAATCAGAGACAGAGAGAGACAAACAGAGTTAATCAGAGACAGAGAGACAAACAGAGAGTTAATCAGAGACAGAGAGACACAAACAGAGTTAATCAGAGACAGAGAGACAAACACAGAGTAAATCAGAGACAGAGAGAGACAAACACAGAGTTAATCAGAGACAGAGAGAGACAAACAGAGTTAATCAGAGACAGAGAGACAAACACAGAGTAAATCAGAGACAGAGAGAGACAAACAGAGTTAATCAGAGACAGAGAGACAAACAGAGAGTTAATCAGAGACAGAGAGAGACAAACACAGAGTTAATCAAAGAGAGAGAGACAGAGAGAGAGAGAGAGAGAGAGACAGAGAGAGAGAGAGAGAGAGACAGAGACAGAGAGAGAGAGAGAGACAGAGAGAGAGAGAGAGAGAGAGAGAGAGAGAGAGAGACAGACCACTAGTCTACACATATATAATATATACAGTACTACATGTAAACTGGAGATGATTATATTACAGTGTCAGTTGATGAACTTCAGAGGTTCTTAACTGCTCTGCAGGTCTGTATCTCACTCCCACTGTTCCTGAATCAGTCAGCGCTATGGAAACGAGAGTGTATGTTTGTATACGTGTGAGGCCGGAGTGAATGAAAGAAAGGAGGAGTGAGACGGAGGAGTGCTGAGAGCTCCAATCAGGCGTCCTTTAGGGCTTAACGAGCCGGAAACCACCCGAGTCTCTCTCTGAAAGAAGGTAGCTGGCACGGTCATCTGGACTAACCGCTCTCTTCCTCCTCCTCCTCCTCCTCTCCCTGGTGATATCAGACTCCCTCCCTCTCTCTCTTTATCTCTCTCTCTCTTCTCTTCCTCTCTCTCTCTCCCTCCCTCCCTCTCTTTATCTCTCTCTCCCTCTCTCTCTTTATCTCTCTCTCTCCCTCTCCCTCTCTCTCTTTATCTCCCTCTCTCCCTCTCCCTCTCTCTCTTTATCTCCCTCTCTCTCTCTCTCCCTCTCTCCCTCTCCCTCTCTCTCTTTATCTCCCTCTCTCCCTCTCCCTCTCTCTCTTTATCTCCCTCTCTCTCTCTCTCTCTCTCTCTCTCTCTCTCTCTCTCTCTCTCTCTCTCTCTCTCTCTTTATCTCTCTCTCTCTCTCTCTCTCTCTCTCTCTCTCTCTCTCTCTATCTCTCTCTCTCTCTCTCTCCCTCTCTCTCTCTATTCTGGTGAACAGGATTGGCGCTCGTCTGCACCGCTTTGTTATTATTCATCCAAATACATTGGTCGGAGAGTCGGAGCTGCTCGGACACACATATGTCGGGCCTAAGCACGCCAGAACCGGATCCGGCACCTCCAGGACCGGATCCAGCACCTCCAGGACCGGATCCAGCACCTCCAGGACCGGATCCAGCACCTTGTTCACACATAGGATATATATATATATATATACACACACACAGACAGAGAGAGAGACACAGAGATAATCAGAGACAGAGAGACAAACACAGAGTTAATCAGAGACAGAGACAGACCCACAGAGTTAATCAGAGACAGAGAGACAAACACAGTTATTCGGAGACAGAGAGAGACAAACACAGAGTTAATCAGAGACAGAGAAACAAACACAGTTATTCGGAGACAGAGAGAGACAAACACAGAGTTAATCAGAGACAGAGAGACAAACACAGAGTTAATCAGAGACAGAGACAGACCCACAGAGTTAATCAGAGACAGAGAGACAAACACAGTTATTCGGAGACAGAGAGAGACAAACACAGAGTTAATCAGAGACAGAGAGACAAACACAGTTATTCGGAGACAGAGAGAGACAAACACAGAGTTAATCAGAGACAGAGAGACAAACACAGAGTTATTCAGAGACAGAGAGAGACAAACACAGAGTTAATCAGAGACAGAGAGAGACAAACACAGGGTTAATCAGAGACAGAGAGATATAGACAGAGAGACACAGTTAATCAGAGACAGAGAGACAAACACAGAGTTAATCAGAGACAGAGAGACATAGACAGAGAGACACAGTTAATCAGAGACAGAGAGACAAACACAGAGTTAATCAGAGACAGAGAGACATAGACAGAGAGACACAGTTAATCAGAGACAGAGAGACAAACACAGAGTTAATCAGAGACAGAGAGACATAGACAGAGAGACACAGTTAATCAAAGACAGAGAGAGAAAGAGAGACAATGTCTCTCTTATAAGGGTTTATAAGCAGAGGAGACTGAGGTAGAGAAGACTGAGGCAGAGTAGTCTGAGGCAGAGTAGTCTGAGGTAGACTAGTCTGAGACAGAGGAGACTGAGACAGAGGAGACTGAGACAGAGAAGACTGAGGCAGAGGGGACTGAGACAGAGGAGACTGAGACAGAGGAGACTGAGGCAGAGGAGACTGAGGCAGAGGAGACTGAGACAGAGGAGACTGAGGCAGAGTAGTCTGAGACTGAGGAGACTGAGGCAGAGGAGACTGAGGCAGAGGAGACTGAGGCAGAGGAGACTGAGGCAGAGGAGACTGAGGCAGAGAAGACTGAGACAGAGGAGACTGAGGCAGAGGAGACTGAGGCAGAGGAGACTGAGACTGAGGAGACTGAGGCAGAGGAGACTGAGGCAGAGGAGACTGAGGCAGAGGAGACTGAGACTGAGGAGACTGAGGCAGAGGAGACTGAGGCAGAGGAGACTGAGGCAGAGGAGACTGAGGCAGAGGAGACTGAGACAGAGGAGACTGAGGCAGAGGAGACTGAGACAGAGGAGACTGAGGCAGAGGAGACTGAGACAGAGTCAGTACGACTCCCTGATTTAAAACTCATTGTTGGTAACTGGACGCTCAGGGAGCAGCAGAGAGTGAGCTGGAGGCCAGCAGTTCACTGTGCTCGTGGTGCACTAGTGATCAGACCTCTTTACACGTTACACATTCCTTTTGTCCACCCGTGTACACAGACCCCACCGCTGGACCAACAGTGCCCACGGCAAAGCTGCTGGACACCACAGAGCCTGGCCGTGACAGGAGAGGCCACTACAGGGGGCCAGCAGGGGGCAACCATTCTCTGAACGGCAGTGAGGCTGAAGGCCCTGACCGCTCAGAAGATGGAAAGGGCTCGCAGGGAAGGTGTGAGAGGAAGACTGTGATCACTAACGGAGAAAGAAAGAGATGAAAGAAAAAGAATAATATCATAGAGATATAGATATTATATAGATATAGATATTATATAGATATTATATAGATATAGATATTATCATATAGATATAGATATTATTATATAGATATAGATATTATTATATAGATATAGATATTATATAGATATAATTATCATAGAGATATAGATATTATATAGATATAGATATTATATAGATATAGATATTATCATATAGATATAGATATTATATAGATATAGATATTATATAGATATAGATATTATCATATAGATATAGATATTATTATATAGAGATAGATATAATTATCATAGAGATATAGATATTATATAGATATAGATATCATAGAGATATAGATATTATATAGATATAGATATTATATAGATATAATTATCATAGAGATATAGATATTATATAGATATAGATATTATCATAGAGATATAGATATTATCATAGAGATTTAGATATTATATAGATATAGATATTATTATATAGATATCATATAGATACAGATATTTTCATATAGATACAGATATTATATAGATATAGATATTATCATATAGATATAGATATTATCATAGAGATATAGATATTATCATATAGATATAGATATTATATAGATATAGATATTATCATAGAGATATAGATATTATATAGATATATATATATATATTATCATATAGATATAGATATTATCATATAGATATAGATATCATATAGATATAGATATTATCATATAGATATAGATATTATCATACAGATATTATATAGATATAGATATTATCATAGAGATATAGATATTATATAGCTATAGATATTATATAGATATAGATATTATCATATAGATATTATCATATAGATATAGATATCATATAGATATAGATATTATCATAGAGATATAGATATTATCATATAGATATTATATAGATATAGATATTATCATAGAGATATAGATATTATCATAGAGATATAGATATTATCATATAGATATTATATAGATATAGATATTATCATATAGATATAGATATTATATAGATATAGATATTATCATAGAGATATAGATATTATATAGATATAGATATTATATAGATATTATCATATAGATATAGATATTATATAGATATAGATATTATCATAGAGATATAGATATTATCATAGAGATATAGATATTATCATAGAGATATAGATATTATATAGATATAGATATTATCATAGAGATATAGATATTATCATAGAGATATAGATATTATCATATAGATATAGATATTATATAGATATTATATAGATATAGATATTATATAGATATAGATATTATAGAGATATAGATATTATCATATAGATATAGATATTATATAGATATAGATATTATCATATAGATATAGATATTATCATATAGATATTATATAGATATAGATATTATCATATAGATATTATCATATAGATATAGATATTATCATATAATATAATATTTTTAATATCTGTGTACAGCAAGACTTCAAATACTGTTAAACACTGTAAGCTCAAAACAGACTCATCAAATCAAAATCAAATCAAATATAACAGTAGTACGAAGGCTTCCCATTGGCTGGAGAAGGAAGAGTTCTAATTAGATAGAAACGGTTGAAACTGTTGTTGTGGATTACATTTTCCAGCTGGGTGAGAAAGAACGGGTAAGAAAGCTTTTGATTGGATGGAAAAATGGTGGGAATACTTTCTTTTGAATAGAAAACTAGAAGAACAGGGAAGGATGGATTATAGTTGGCTAGAAAACTGGGAGGTCTTTCATTGGATAGAAGACGATAGAAAGACTTTCTGCTGAATGGAAAACTGGAAGAACAGCTTTTTGCTGGGTGGAAAAGAGGAAGGATGGATTATAGTTGGCTAGAAA
>CM038722.1:7208537-7226037 GCA_021613375.1 Megaleporinus macrocephalus | reverse complement strand
GAGAATTGTAAGTTTAATGGCAACTATATTATATTATATTATATTATAAATAGTAAAATGTTTATGATTTTAAAATTACCCACTATTATTATTATTATTATTATTATTATTATAAATGTTAACATTACTAATGAATGAGGATCAATTGAAAAACAATGTAGTAATAATAACAATAGTTACAAGTTCTTTATCAACTTTTAACATTTATTATACATGATTATTATTAATATTATTACTGTTATTATTATTATTACTGTTGGTGTTTTGGTTGCTGACTTTATAATTACTATAGTTCCTATTATTATTATTATTATTATTATTATTATTATTATTAGTAGTAGTAGTAGTAGTAGTAGTAGTAGTCTTGTTCTTGTTTTGGTTGCTGACATATTATAATTACTATAGTACCTATTATTATTATTATTATTATTATTGTTATCATTATCATCATTATTATTATTATTATTGTTATTGTTATTATCATTATCATTATCATTATCATTATTATTATTGATTATTATCTTGTTTTGCTTGCTATATTACAATTACTATTGTTCCTTTTATCATCAACATCATTATTATTATTATTATTATTATAAATGTTAACATTACTAATGAATGAGGATCAATTGAAAAACAATGTAGTAATAATAACAATAGTTACAAGTTCTTTATCAACTTTTAACATTTATTATACATGATTATTATTAATATTATTACTGTTATTATTATTATTACTGTTGGTGTTTTGGTTGCTGACTTTATAATTACTATAGTTCCTATTATTATTATTATTATTATTAGTAGTAGTAGTAGTAGTAGTAGTAGTAGTAGTAGTCTTGTTCTTGTTTTGGTTGCTGACATATTATAATTACTATAGTACCTATTATTATTATTATTATTATTATTATTATTATTATTATTATCATTATCATTATCATCATTATTATTATTATTATTATTATTATTATTATTATTATTATTATTATTATTATTATTATTGTTATTGTTATTATCATTATCATTATTATTATTGATTATTATCTTGTTTTGCTTGCTATATTACAATTACTATTGTTCCTTTTATCATCATTATTATTATTATTATTATTATTATTATTATTATTATTATTATTATTATTATAAATGTTAACATTACTAATGAATGAGGATCAATTGAAAAACAATGTAGTAATAATAACAATAGTTACAAGTTCTTTATCAACTTTTAACATTTATTATACATGATTATTATTAATATTATTACTGTTATTATTATTATTACTATTGGTGTTTTGGTTGCTGACTTTATAATTACTATAGTTCCTATTATTATTATTATTATTATTATTATTAGTAGTAGTAGTAGTAGTAGTAGTGGTAGTAGTCTTGTGCTCGTTTTGGTTGCTGACATATTATAATTACTATAGTACCTATTATTATTATTATTATTATTATCATTATCATCATCATCATTATTATTATTATTATTATTATTGTTATTGTTATTATCATTATCATTATTATTATTATTGATTATTATCTTGTTTTGCTTGCTATATTACAATTACTATTGTTCCTTTTATCATCAACATCATCATTATTATTATTATTATTATTATTATTATTATTATTATTATTATTATTATTATTATTATTCTTATAAATGTTAACATTACTAATGAATGAGGATCAATTGAAAAACAATGTAGTAATAATAACAAGAGTTACAAGTTCTTTATCAACTTTTAACATTTATTATACATGATTATTATTAATATTATTACTGTTATTATTATTATTACTATTGGTGTTTTGGTTGCTGACTTTATAATTACTATAGTTCCTATTATTATTATTATTATTATTATTATTATTAGTAGTAGTAGTAGTAGTAGTAGTCTTGTTCTTGTTTTGGTTGCTGACATATTATAATAACTATAGTACCTATTATTATTATTATTATTATTATTATTATTATTATTATTATTATCATTATTATTATTGTTAATATCATTATCATCATTATTATTGATTATTATCTTGTTTTGCTTGCTATATTATAATTACTATTGTTCCTTTTATCATCAACATCATTATTATTATTATTATTATTATTATTATTATTATTATTATTATTTTGGTTGCTGACTTTATAATTACTATAGTTCCTATTATTATTATTATTAGTAGTAGTAGTAGTAGTAGTAGTAGTGGTAGTAGTCTTGTTCTTGTTTTGGTTGCTGACATATTATAATTACTATAGTACCTATTATTATTATTATTATTATTATTATTATTATTATTGTTGTTATTATCATTATCATTATCATTATTATTATTAATGGTTATTATTATTGGTTATTACTAAAACGTTTGTCTGGTAGTGTATCTAAAACGTTTGTCTGGTAGTGTATCTAAAACGTTTGTCTGGTAGTGTATCTAAAACGTTTGACTGGTAGTGTATCTAAACCGTTTGAATGGTAGTGTATCTAAACCGTTTGACTGGTAGTGTATCTAAAACGTTTGTCTGGTAGTGTATCTAAAACGTTTGACTGGTAGTGTATCTAAAACGTTTGACTGGTAGTGTATCTAAAACGTTTGTCTGGTAGTGTATCTAAAACGTTTGTCTGGTAGTGTATCTAAAACGTTTAACTGGTAGTGTATCTAAAACGTTTGTCTGGTAGTGTATCTAAAACGTTTGACTGGTAGTGTACTAAAACGTTTGACTGGTAGTGTATCTAAAACGTTTGGCTGGTAGTGTATCTAAAACGTTTGACTGGTAGTGTATCTAAAACGATTGACTGGTAGTGTACTAAAACGTTTCACTGGTAGTGTATCTAAAACGTTTGACTGGTAGTGTATCTAAAACGTTTGTCTGGTAGTGTATCTAAAACGTTTGTCTGGTAGTGTATCTAAAACGTTTGTCTGGTAGTGTATCTAAAACGTTTAACTGGTAGTGTATCTAAAACGTTTGTCTGGTAGTGTATCTAAAACGTTTGACTGGTAGTGTACTAAAACGTTTGGCTGGTAGTGTATCTAAAACGTTTGACTGGTAGTGTATCTAAAACGATTGACTGGTAGTGTACTAAAACGTTTCACTGGTAGTGTATCTAAAACGTTTGGCTGGTAGTGTATCTAAAACGTTTGACTGGTAGTGTATCTAAAACGTTTGACTGGTAGTGTCCTAAAACGTTTGTCTGGTAGTGTATCTAAAACGTTTGTCTGGTAGTGTATCTAAAACGTTTGTCTGGTAGTGTATCTAAAACGTTTGACTGGTAGTGTACTAAAACGTTTGGCTGGTAGTGTATCTAAAACGTTTGGCTGGTAGTGTATCTAAAACGTTTGACTGGTAGTGTATCTAAAACGTTTGACTGGTAGTGTACTAAAACGTTTGACTGGTAGTGTATCTAAAACGTTTGACTGGTAGTGATACTAAAACGTTTGTCTGGTAGTGTATCTAAAACGTTTGGCTGGTAGTGTATCTAAAACGTTTGACTGAGAGTGTATCTAAAACGTTTGACTGGTAGTGTATCTAAAACGTTTGACTGGTAGTGTATCTAAAACGTTTGACTGGTAGTGATACTAAAACGTTTGTCTGGTAGTGTACTGAAACGTTTGACTGGTAGTGTATCTAAAACGTTTGACTGGTAGTGTACTAAAACGTTTGACTGGTAGTGTATCTAAAACGTTTGACTGGTAGTGTACTAAAACGTTTGACTGGTAGTGTATCTAAAACGTTTGACTGGTAGTGTATCTAAAACGTTTGTCTGGTAGTGTATCTAAAACGTTTGGCTGGTAGTGTATCTAAAACGTTTGACTGAGAGTGTATCTAAAACGTTTGACTGGTAGTGTATCTAAAACGTTTGACTGGTAGTGTATCTAAAACGTTTGACTGGTAGTGATACTAAAACGTTTGTCTGGTAGTGTACTGAAACGTTTGACTGGTAGTGTATCTAAAACGTTTGACTGGTAGTGTACTAAAACGTTTGGCTGGTAGTGTATCTAAAACGTTTGACTGGTAGTGTACTAAAACGTTTGACTGGTAGTGTATCTAAAACGTTTGACTGGTAGTGTACTAAAACGTTTGACAGGTAGTGTATCTAAAACGTTTGACTGGTAGTGTATCTAAAACGTTTGACTGGTAGTGTACTAAAACGTTTGACAGGTAGTGTATCTAAAACGTTTGACTGGTAGTGTATCTAAAACGTTTGGCTGGTAGTGTATCTAAAACGTTTGACTGGTAGTGTATGTAAAACGTTTGACAGGTAGTGTATCTAAAACGTTTGACAGGTAGTGTATCTAAAACGTTTGACTGGTAGTGTATCTAAAACGTTTGACTGGTAGTGTATCTAAAACGTTTGTCTGGTAGTGTATCTAAAACGTTTGACTGGTAGTGTATCTAAAACGTTTGACAGGTAGTGTACTAAAACGTTTGACTGGTAGTGTACCTATAACGTTTGGCTGGTAGTGTACTAAAACAATTGACAAGTAGTGTACTAAAACGTTTCACTGGTAGTGTATCTAAAACGTATGGCTGGTAGTGATCTAAAACTTTTGGCTGGGAGTGTATCTAAAACGTTTGACTGGTAGTGTACTAAAACGTTTGACTGGTAGTGTACTAAAACGTTTGACTGGTAGTGTATCTAAAACGTTTGACTGGTAGTGTACTAAAACGTTTGACTGGTAGTGTATCTAAAACGTTTGACTGGTAGTGTATCTAAAACGTTTGTCTGGTAGTGTATCTAAAACGTTTGGCTGGTAGTGTATCTAAAACGTTTGACTGAGAGTGTATCTAAAACGTTTGACTGGTAGTGTATCTAAAACGTTTGACTGGTAGTGTATCTAAAACGTTTGACTGGTAGTGATACTAAAACGTTTGTCTGGTAGTGTACTGAAACGTTTGACTGGTAGTGTATCTAAAACGTTTGACTGGTAGTGTATCTAAAACGTTTGACTGGTAGTGTACTAAAACGTTTGGCTGGTAGTGTATCTAAAACGTTTGACTGGTAGTGTACTAAAACGTTTGACTGGTAGTGTATCTAAAACGTTTGACTGGTAGTGTATCTAAAACGTTTGACTGGTAGTGTATCTAAAACGTTTGACTGGTAGTGTACTAAAACGTTTGACAGGTAGTGTATCTAAAACGTTTGACTGGTAGTGTATCTAAAACGTTTGGCTGGTAGTGTATCTAAAACGTTTGACTGGTAGTGTATGTAAAACGTTTGACAGGTAGTGTATCTAAAACGTTTGACAGGTAGTGTATCTAAAACGTTTGACTGGTAGTGTATCTAAAACGTTTGGCTGGTAGTGTATCTAAAACGTTTGACTGGTAGTGTATGTAAAACGTTTGACAGGTAGTGTATCTAAAACGTTTGACAGGTAGTGTACTAAAACGTTTGGCTGGTAGTGTATCTAAAACGTTTGGCTGGTAGTGTATCTAAAACGTTTGACAGGTAGTGTATCTAAAACGTTTGACAGGTAGTGTATCTAAAACGTTTGACAGGTAGTGTATCTAAAACGTTTGACTGGTAGTGTATCTAAAACGTTTGACTGGTAGTGTATCTAAAACGTTTGACAGGTAGTGTATCTAAAACGTTTGACTGGTAGTGTATCTAAAACGTTTGGCTGGTAGTGTACTAAAACGTTTGACTGGTAGTGTACTAAAACGTTTGACTGGTAGTGTATCTAAAACGTTTGACAGGTAGTGTATCTAAAACGTTTGACTGGTAGTGTATCTAAAACGTTTGGCTGGTAGTGTACTAAAACGTTTGTCTGGTAGTGTATCTAAAACGTTTGGCTGGTAGTGTACTAAAACGTTTGACTGGTAGTGTACTAAAACGTTTGGCTGGTAGTGTATCTAAAACGTTTGACTGGTAGTGTACTAAAACGTTTGGCTGGTAGTGTATCTAAAACGTTTGACTGGTAGTGTATCTAAAACGTTTGTCTGGTAGTGTATCTAAAACGTTTGACTGGTAGTGTATCTAAAACGTTTGGCTGGTAGTGTATCTAAAACGTTTGGCTGGTAGTGTATCTAAAACGTTTGGCTGGTAGTGTATCTAAAACGTTTGACTGGTAGTGTATCTAAACCGTTTGACTGGTAGTGATCTAAAACGTTTGACTGGTAGTGTATCTAAAACGTTTGTCTGGTAGTGTATCTAAAACGTTTGGCTGGTAGTGATCTAAAATGTTTGGCTGGTAGTGTATCTAAAACGTTTGTCTGGTAGTGTATCTAAAACGTTTGGCTGGTAGTGTATCTAAACCGTTTGGCTGGTAGTGTATCTAAAACGTTTGACTGGTAGTGTATCTAAAACGTTTGGCTGGTAGTGTTACTAAAACGTTTGGCTGGTAGTGTACTAAAACGTTTGACTGGTAGTGTATCTAAAACGTTTGACTGGTAGTGTATCTAAAATGTTTGACTGGTAGTGTATCTAAACCGTTTGACTGGTAGTGTATCTAAACCGTTTGACTGGTAGTGACCTAAAATGTTTGACTGGTAGTGTATCTAAACCGTTTGACTGGTAGTGTATCTAAAACGTTTGACTGGTAGTGTACTAAAACGTTTGGCTGGTAGTGTATCTAAAACGTTTGGCTGGTAGTGTATCTAAACCGTTTGACTGGTAGTGTATCTAAACCGTTTGACTGGTAGTGTATCTAAAACTGGGAGTTAAACTGGGTCGGCGAGAGTTTCCAGTGAATGAATTGGTGCTCTCGAGTCTGAAAGCTCTCAGAGACCTGATCTGGAGACCTGAATAGTGTTTGGAGAACTAATCTAATCCAGCTTGTTGTGACCACCAGCATGAATCATCTCCCTCTTCTTCTCCGACTGCAACCTGATGAGCTCCTGTCTACAGCTGGTTGAGTAGCTATAGCCGTGCCAGCCAATCAGCAAAGTCCCAGCAGCTCCTGCAATCAGCCTCCATTCACAGCCGCCTCATCACTTGCTCAACCGACGATGAAGACGCTTGAAAAAACGTACCACTCGAAGGAGACTGGGGGGGACGGGGGGGCTGCTGGGGACCCTAAATTGCTTGAGGCGTAGGTGTGGGGCTAATGTGCTTATCAGTATGCACGGGCTACCGGAAAAAATCTGAATCTCTGACGGAATCAGACCGAGTTCATCCGACACGAGACTGACACGAGAGCCTGCATATTCATTAGCGGTCTTTGATGGGGGTCTCAAACGATCTCGATCGCGCATTAGCCTTTTCAAGCACAAGCACAATATTTCCATCAAACTTTAATGAGCTTTCAAATTAGCCGTAATTAGCATCACAAATGCGTTATTTGTGCCCCATAAAACGTCACCCAGACCACCGAGACGCGCACAGAGGCGGGGGGCACAATCCATTACCACCGCTTAGCCGAGGTATGAAATGAATCCACTGGCAATATGTGGCGCAATTTGCGGATGCTAAACAGATTAGCTTCTGTATTAGCTTGAAAAGGCTGCCTGATTAAAAGGTTGATCGGCAGAGCTGGACGGGGGGCCTTTTCTTACCGAACCTTCTCCAAAATATGACCGACTTTCCAGAAAACGGGAATTTCTGGTATCAGAAACACGTTCTGGAAAAAGAAGTGCTTAAAAAAGTTAACGTTTTCTGCTAATTGCTGTTGATCCAACCTAACGCTTCTAAGTACGGTAAATTAGCTCCGCAGCCACCGCAAGCAGTGTTTTTAGATAACAAACTCAATAACGTTAAGGTTGACTGTGAAAAATAAAATTTCAAGTTCGCAATTTTTATTACACTAGCTGACTGGATCGTTTCTATGGACTTTTGAAATGATTGACCGTATCAACAGCTAAATATCTGTGGATCATAAAAGTGTTTTGAACTGATATAGTAACAACCAAACTAACTAACTAACTACCTATGTAACCATCTCACTCACTATCTACCTAACTAACCCATTCACTAAATAGCTACCAAACTAACTAGCTAACTAATCAACTCACTAACCAGCCACTAACTACCAAACTTACTGACTAGCTACCTAACTACCAAACTCACTATCTACCTAACTAACCCATTCACTAAATAGCTACCAAACTAACTAGCTAACTAATCAACTCACTAACTAGCTACCTAACTTCCAAAATGTACTAACTAGTTAACTAACTAACCAACTCACTAACCAGCCACCTGACTACCAAACTTACTGACTAGCTACCTAACTATCAAACTCACTATCTACCTAACTAAACCATTCACTAAACAGCTACCTAACTAACTAGCTAACTAACTTCCAAAATGTACTAACTAGCTAACTAACTAACCAACTCACTAAAAAGCTACCTAACTAACCAATTCAACATCTACCTAACTAGTTAACTAATTAACTCACTAACTAGCTACCTAATTACCCAACTGACTAACTAGCTACCTAACTAACCAACTCACAAAATAGCTACCTAACTGCCCAACTCACTAAAAAGCTACCTAACTAACCAATTCAATATCTACTAGCTAACTAACCAACTCACTAAATAGCTACCTAACTAACCAATTCAATATCTACTAGCTAAATAACCAACTCACTAACTAGCTACATAACTTCCAAAATGTACTAACTAGCTACCTAACTAACCAACTCACTAAAAAGCTACCTAACTAACCAACTCACTAAAAAGCTACCTAACTAACCAACTCACTAACTAGCTACCTAACAAACCAACTCACTAACTAGCTACATAACTTCCAAAACGTACTAACTAGCTACCTAACTAACCAACTCACTAACTAGCTACCTAACAAACCAACTCACTAACTAGCTACATAACTTCCAAAACGTACTAACTAGCTACCTAACTAACCAACTCACTAAAAAGCTACCTAACTAACCAACTCACTAAAAAGCCACCTAACTAACCAACTCACTAACCAGCTACCTAACAAACCAACTCAATAACTAGCTACATAACTTCCAAAACGTACTAACTAGCTACCTAACTAACCAACTCACTAACTAGCTACCTAACTAACCAACTCACCAAATAGCTAGATAACTTCCAAAATGTACTAAATAGCTACCTAACTAACCAACTCACTAAAAAGCTACCTAACTAACCAACTGACTAAAAAGCTACCTAACTAACCAACTCAATATCTACCTAACTAGCTAACTAACCAACTCACTAAATAGCTACATAACTAACCAACTCACTAACTAGCTACCTAACTAACCAACTCACTAAAAAGCTACCTAACTAACCAATTCAATATCTACCTAACTAGCTAACTAACCAACTCACTAACTAGCTACATAACTTCCAAAATGTATTAACTAGCTACCTAACTAACCAACTGACAAATGATCTAACCAACTAATTAGTTACCTACCTAACTACCTAGCTAGCTAACTGACTAACTAGTTACCAAATTAACTAGCTACCTAACTAAATAACCAACCAACCTACCTGGCTAACTAACTAGCTAACTAACTTTCTAGTTACCTAACTAACCACCTGAGTTTGAATGTGGTAACCTGTTGTTTTGGTGGCTACTAGTTGCCAGCAGGTAGTTATAATAACGTAAAGCAGTGTTATTTAGTGGCAGTCCTGTGATTACACAGTTATTACAAACACTTATAAAGAGGGGCGGTTACAACGGTTACAGCGGTGGGGCGGTTACGGCGGTGGGGCGGTTACGGCGGTTACGGTGGTGGCCCGGTTACGGTGGTGGCCCGGTTACGGTGGTGGGGCGGTTACAGTGGTGGGGCGGTTACGGCGGTTACGGCGGTTATGGCAGTGGGCCGGTTATGACGATGGGCCGGTTACGGCGGTGGGGCGGTGGGGCGGTTACGGCGGTGGGGCGGTTACGGCGGGGGGGGCGGTTACGGCGGGGGGGCGGTTACGGCGGGGGGGCGGTTACGGCAGTGGGGCGGTTATGACGGTGGGCCGGTTATGACGGTGGGCCGGTTACAATGGTGGGGCGCTTACAACGGTGGGCCGGTTACAGTGGTGGGGCGGTTGCGATGGTGGGCCGGTTACAGTGGTGGGCCGGTTACAGTGGTGGGCCGGTTACGGCGGTTACGGTGGTGGGGCGGTTATGGCAGTGGGCTGGTTATGACGGTGGGCCGATTACAATGGTGGGGCGGTTACAACGGTGGGCCGGTTACGGTGGTGGGGCGGTTATGAAGATGGGCCGGTTACGGCGGTGGGGCGGTTACGGCGGTGGGGCGGTTACGGCGGGGGGGGGGGGGGGGGGGGGGCGGTTACGGCAGTGGGGCGGTTATGACGGTGGGCCGGTTATGACGGTGGGCCGGTTACAATGGTGGGGTGCTTACAACGGTGGGCCGGTTACGGTGGTTACGGTGGTGGGGCGGTTACAGTGGTGGCCCGGTTACGGTGGTGGGGCGGTTACGGCGGTGGGGCGCTTACGGCGGTGGGGCGGTTACGGCGGTGGGCCGGTTACGGCGGTGGGCCGGTTACGGCGGTGGGCCGGTTACGGCGGTGGGGCGGTTACGGCGGTGGGCCGGTTATGACGGTGGGCTGGTTATGACGGTGGGCCGGTTACAATGGTGGGGCGCTTACAACGGTGGGCCGGTTACGATGGTGGGGCGGTTGCGATGGTGGGCCGGTTACAGTGGTGGGCCGGTTACGGTGGTTACGGTGGTGGGGCGGTTATGGCAGTGGGCTGGTTATGACGGTGGGCCGGTTACAATGGTGGGGCGGTTACAACGGTGGGCCGGTTACGGTGGTGGGCCGGTTACGGTGGTGGGGCGGTTGCGGTGGTGGGGTCAAGAACGTGTGCCAAGAAGGAAGAGATGAATGGAGGAAAGAGGAGGCCGGTGAGAAGAGGAGGCGGGGAAGGGAGGAGGCGGGGGAGGGAGGGGGCGGGGAAGGGAGGAGGCGGGGAAGGGAGGAGGCGGGGAAGGGAGGGGGGGATGAAAGGTTTAATTGACTAAGCGAAGCACTCCAGCGCCGCCCGCTCCGGTGCGACCTTTCACCCCCTCGCGGCCCGCGGGGGCGGCGGCTACAGCACCTCCGCGCATGGACATCATTCATCATCAGCGCTGAATATTTATGACCCGGGACGGAGGGTCAAGCCCATCGCCGCCGCTTCCCGCCGCGGCTAATGGGCCTCGGAGCAGAGGCTGGGGCCGTGGGCCCAACCCATCGCCATGGCAACTTCACCCTCCTCAACCTGAAGAGTGCAGTTTAGCGGCTCCCCCACACGCGCACCGTACGCCACGCTAGATTAACGGTTAGCGCTCGGACGCGCTTCCTATAGACGCCGAAGGTCAAGCCCGGAAACGGAGACTCCGGCAACGAGGAGCGTAATGGACTCCATTAAGGCCGGCAGCGGCGAGGAGCGAGGAGCGAGGTCCGAGGTCGCGGCCGCCGGAAGAAAGGCCTCGTTTTCTTGGCGCAGGCTCGTTTAAAGGGGGCGGCGGCTCCTAAATTAATCAGGCCGAGCCGCTGCTGCCCGCCGGCGTATGAATATTCCGAGCGCGGCGCTGCGCCGGGCTCCTGCTGACCAAGTCATTGTAATTCCCCGTCCTTTATGCAGCCGGAACTCTGAATATGCATATCGTTAGAATCCATTACCACATTTTAGGGCCGCCGTATGCAAAACGAAGAGGACTTGAATAAATAGCTACCCACCTAGAACCTCACACGAGGGTCTTCTCGCGTGTTGTGAACCGACTACGTGGAGAAACTTCCAGAAAGCGGCAATGATACACGTAATAATTCATAATAAACAGATTTCATTCACTCCCGCTTCACAGGAACTGCCCACAGACTAATCAGCGTTGCCTAGAACCTCCACATGACCTGCCCTTACCTTTAGAGAACGTGAGGAACAAGAAGAGCATCTCAATCTTCAAACCAATTGAGGTAGATACCATCAATTCCTAGTGTTTTTATTATATCTGCATTTATTCTATTACATAAAAATAATAGTAATGATAATAATAATAAAAATAATAAATATGGCCGCAAGCCGCGATGAGCAGGTCAGCCCAATCAGGCCTAGGCAGCCATGAAGTCCTCAGAGATTCACTTATACAATATATATATATATATATATATATATATATATATAAGTATATTATACAATATACTTATACAAAGACGACGTCTGCAAAGAGATTCAGCTCAGTTGGATAAATATTGATTTAGCAATAACAGCGCCACCTAGTGGTATATCAGCACCAACACTGATAAGCCACCTAAAAATCTAGTCTTGAATAAGTGTTTCAAGTTTCAATGTTGTTGGTCCGTGCGTTCTCGAGTTATAGAATTTTTTCAGAAGGGCTAATTAGCAAACGGCAGCCATATTGTTTATGAAAGCCAAACTTTTTTTTTGATAATTCAAGCTTTCGTGAATTTTTTGCAGATTTTTCTAGAATTGTTGGCCATAAACTGTCAGACTAGTTCTCAAAAGTAAGTTTGGCATATTATGCAAATTAGCAAATAAATGTAAGTGGGTGGAGCTAAAAGTTCCAAGTTACAAAGTGATGCGTCTCGATCCAAGGAACGAGGTAAAAACTGATTTTGTTGGTAAACGATCTTCTTTAGATCTTCAGAAGTTATAAGAAGAAATGTGTTTTCTTGTGCCATAGCGCCACCATCAGGCCAAGGAGCGCCATTTTTCTTGGCTGAGTCATTTCACACCTGTTGGACCTAGTTGCCAAGTTTGGTGTTTCTGGGTCATACGGTTTTTGCTACACATTGGGTTTTAGCCGAAAAAAATAATAAATACATAAAAATAAATTAAATAAATAATAATAATAAAATAAAATAAATAAAATAATAATAATAATAATAATAAGTTCTCCAGAGTAAACATTATGGACTATTATTATATATAATATAATAATAAAAAAATTAACAGCATGACGGAAGTGGTGAGGTCTGGATTGTAGCTCTGTGGGTTGAAACGCTGAGTCAGCGACTCGTAGTTAAATCTATAGATCAACTTCAACAATAGATATTTAAACATATCATATTTAACGAGTGCCGTTTGACTGGCTGTGATTTATTAGTAAGACTGAAAGCACATGGAGTCATTCTGGATGGACCAGGGACAAAAGCACACAGACCCTCTGGGCCCAATTATACCACCAGCACTGATTCCAGATCCAAATAATCAGCATATTTATAGCAGCAGCTCTGGTTCATCTGGTGTACTGGTTGAAATTCCTCCTCTGGTATGAGGTTAGTCAGGACTGGTAGACTGGTAGACTAGCAAACCACAAATATGCACGGATAGCACGGCATACAAACAGCGCTAGCTTAGCTAACAGGCTAATGAGTTTTTAGGGTGGTAGATATACGAGAATGGACAGTGTTTTGTATGTTTGCCTCAGGCCAACACTGAGAATGACTGCCACGTCTTCTCCTAAGAAGCTAAAACCAACATAAAATAAATATATATATATATATATATATATATATATATATATATATATATATGTGTGTGTGTGTATGATGGGTATTGTGATATTATATTTTGTTTTTAGAGTAGTGGACATACAGAAATGGACAGTGCCTCAGGCCAACATAGGAGAAGACGTGGCAGTAACTCTCAAAGAAGCTAAAACCACCATAAAAACAGGTTTACTTAAACATCTAAAATGGTTATATCTATAAATATAAGGTGTGTACGATACACTTCAGTATTGTGATATCATATCTTGTTTTTAGAGTAGTGGACATACTGGAATGGACAGTGTTTTGGTGTTCACCTTAGGCCAACATTGAGAATGACTGCCATGCCCCCTCCTAAGAAGCTAAACCAGTATAAAAATAAGTTTACGTAAGCATCTAACACAGTTATATAAGGGGTATATGACACACTTGAGTACTGCAATATTATATTTTGTTTTTAGAGTAGTGGACATACAGGAATGGACAGTGTTTTGCATGTTTGCCTCAGGCTAACATTGAGAGTTACTGCCACGTCTTCTCCTAAGAAGCTAAAACCACCATAAAAACAGGTTTACTTAAACATCTAAAATGGTTATATATATAAATATAAGGTGTGTACGATACACTACAGTATTGTGATATCATATCTTGTTTTTAGAGTAGTGGACATACTGGAATGGACAGTGTTTTGGTGTTCACCTTAGGCCAACATTGAGAATGACTGCCATGCCCCCTCCTAAGAAGCTAAACCAGTATAAAAATAAGTTTACTTAAGCATCTAACACAGTTATATAAGGGGTATATGACACACTTGAGTACTGCAATATTATATTTTGTTTTTAGAGTAGTGGACATACAGGAATGGACAGTGTTTTGCATGTTTGCCTCAGGCCAACACTGAGAGTGACTGCCACGTCTTCTCCTAAGAAGCTAAAACCACCATAAAAACAGGTTTACTTAAACATCTAAAATGGTTATATCTATAAATATAAGGTGTGTACGATTCACTTCAGTATTGTGATATCATATCTTGTTTTTAGAGTAGTGGACATACTGGAATGGACAGTGTTTTGTATGTTTGCCTCAGGCTAACATTGAGAGTTACTGCCACGTCTTCTCTTAAGAAGCTAAAACCAACATAAAAATAGGTTTACTTAAACATCTAAAACAGTTATATATATATATATATATATATATATATATATAAATATAAGGTGTGTACGATACACTGTGTATCGATACTGAATCGATACAGTATCACTAAACATTATATCCCGATATTCGATATTTTCAATATTTTCTTTATATATATATATATATATATATATATATATATATATATATATATATATATATATATATATATATATCTCATCATATCATATCTAAATATGCTGATACACATATTACTGATAAAGACATATAGTGTTCAAAACCTAAAGATAATTATTGGAGAAAATTCTTAATTTTTGATTGCTATTAAAAAGCCATCATTTATAATAAATTAAGATAAATAAAGATACGCCTCTTTCTTCTGGCCTGAGTCTTCACAGCTCCACTTATTGCCAGTTCTTTGAGGCTCAGTTGTCGAGACGTGGGTGTTTGGTTGCTTATGATTGGTCCACCTGATCTACAGGACAGAAGTATTGATAATACAGGCTTTAACTGAAGCTCAGTCACAGCACTGGTACAGAACAGGAGACCACCGGTACACACAGTGTAGCAGCCAATCCAGCAAATCCAAACAAGGCCTCTGAGCTGAGCCCAGACCCCGACAGACGTCCCACCCGACGTGTAGGAAACGCGTCCGCTTTCACTGATAACACCCCTCGCTTACACACACCCTCACACTCTCTCCTAGACCCACACAACCCGTCCCCCACAGAAGCTGGGACCGCCGAACCCGCCTGGTCGTGTCCTTACCTTGTCCTTGTCCTCCACCAGGTCTGTAAGCATGTCGTCCGGGTCCAGGATCCCCCCGTCCACATACTCCACGTGGTGCGTCCGCACCAGGAACTCCCCATCCTGTCGGGAACAATGCCTCCATTAGCCCAGTTCCTCTTTCTCCCCAAGACAGGGGGGACGGCTCAGCGCGAGACCCTTCACACGCTTTCATAACAGTTCACACGGAGACCAATGGATTTCCACTCCACCTTAAATGGAGCAGGAGACGTACTAGCCTAGATGCCTGGATGAACCTGCTGTCCCATTTAAGGTGGAACCGGAAATTAGATTAGATTAGAATTTGGAAAATATTCCAGTCGTTCACGTTTCCAGACCAGCATTTATTATTATTTAACTATTAATTTCACTAGTAAAGTCACTAAAACACTATTTTTCCAAATATTCCAACATCGCCAAGACACACAGGAGGCTTCACGATGCTGCCTTTAACCACACAATGTGATTTTTTTGTTCTAATTTTCAGTTCCACCTTAAAAAGAGCAGCATTTAAGGTGGAACAGGAAATTCAAATTGAATTACATTCAAATTTCGGAAGTCTTTTTACTCTCGAACCTTCGAACGGCTGAAATTTGGAAAATATTCCTAATGTTCATGTTTCTAGACCAGCAATTTTTATTATTCAACTTCTAATTTTACCTGAAATAATAGAGAGAAAATAAAATAAAAAGATAAAATAAATGAACAGTAAGCAACATACAAACCTAAAACAATAGCCGAAATGGAAAATTTGTATAAATTGAAATTTGTGAGGGAACAGATACTTTTATAAATGAAGAAATAACTTATAATGAGAAATTCTATAAAAGAAGTTCATCCCAGCTCTAACGGGGCGGAAGGTTTGAAACACCCTTGAACGCAACACGACTAAAAGCTACACCACAAGAGAATAAACTGAAAAGTATTATATTTTATGTTTACACAAACGTAAACACCTTCATAAACGTAGGTCCTGTTTGTTTTTTATTCCCCACTAATTAAAAATAAATTAAAACTTCATCTACAGAGAACAAACTTAACTTAAAATTTATTTTAGTGCATGTACTAAACATACTGGGTGAACAAAAACATTCATAAAATACTATAAAAGTCTATTTCCTGAAGGAAACGCAGGATGGTTGTGTATAAACGACAAATAGAGGAGTGCAGGTCAGTAAATCTGTGGATTAGAGGTTTAGGGATCTGCTCTGAGTGAGTCCAGGCAGTTTGGAGGTTGTACTTTAGTTAAAACCATGATGTTTGGCTGTAACTGAAAATGAATGGGACTCTATGGGAAAAAAGAGGGATGAAAAAAACACACAAACAGACGAGTGCGGGTCGAACCAACACTGCAGTCGTGGTCGGGGGTCCGCTCTGAGTCAGGGTATGTGAAACGGGGTCTGTGGGTGGAGCAGAAGTTCAGTAGGTTGGTGTTCACTTTTCTCTCCCATTCATTCTCTATGGAAGAAAATTCCACTCTAATCTGGAATCCAATCAAACACCCGTATACAAGCTCGAATCAGACAATCAGATCTGACAGTCTGGAGCTGGAACAGAGTCCATATCTAGAAACTGAGAGACGAGTTACACAGAAAGCCGAACAACAATGACAATATAGTTACACACCCATAATAATAATAATAATAATAATAATAATAATAATAATAATAATAATAATAATAATAATAATATGATTAGATTTTTTTTAAATAGTCAGTAAGTGTGTAGAAGTGTTTTCTCTGTAAAGAATGAGTTGCTATAGACTGCGGTGGGCCTGAGCGTCTGATGGGAAGAGCAGGTCTGATGGAGGGTGTGATTTCCTGTTGACCCGGGCCGGCGCGCTCTGAAAGGACGTCAGCAGAGCAGAAGGAGATCTTCACAGATCCAGAAGAACCGCGGGGGCTCATTGTTCTGAGGGTCCGGGCTGGTTCTTTATCGCGGAGCAGGAATGGGAAGTCTCGAGTGGAGCTGTAACCGAGCAGCACAGCTCTGCACAGGCACTGACATCAGACCGTCTAACGATCAGACAGTCAAACTCTCAGACAAACAGCTGCACACTGTGAGTCACCTGCAACACGTTTACCACGCAACTTCACAGATACACCACCAGACCTGCACACAACACAATCATATACTCCACTAAACACACACACACACGTATAGATACACATTCATATAGTC
>CM038722.1:7141037-7203537 GCA_021613375.1 Megaleporinus macrocephalus | reverse complement strand
CTAGACACTGAAACACACACACACACACACACACACACACGTATAGATACACATTCATATACTCCACTAGACACTGAAACACACACACACACACACACACACACACGTATAGATACACATTCATATACTCCACTAGACACTGAAACACACACACACACACACACACGTATAGATACACATTCATATACTCCACTAGACACTGAAACACACACACATACACACACACACACACACACACACACATATAGATACACATTCATATACTCCACTAGACACAGATGGATGGATAGATAGTTTTGGTTGGTGGACGATTCTCAGTCCAGCAGTAAAACTGAGGCGTTCAAACACTCCAGAAGCAGCACTGTGTTTGTTGCGTCTTTGTTGTGTGTTTGTTGCGTGTTTGTCGCGTGTTTGTTGTTTTTGTTGTGTTAGTTGTGTGTTTGTTGCGTGTTTGATGTGTGTTTGTTGTGTTAGTTGTGTTTGGTGTGTTTGTTGTGTTAGTTGTGTTTGTTGCGTGTTAGTTGCGTGTTTGATGTGTGTTAGTTGTGTTTGTTGTGTGTTAGTTGTGTTTGCTGCATGTTTGTTGTGTGTTGGTAATCTGAGGCTCTAACAGATGTTACAGTTATGCTCTACTTGGTTTCTCGCTCATCCTGTCCTACAAGCACAACAAGTTCCTCGAGAAGCTCCTCGTCTGCTTCTGGGACTGATCTCAGTTCTGTAAACTCACAGGACCACCTCAATCTACAGGGACCACCCAGCAAGAACAACCAGCCGCCACTAAACCAGCTGTCTGTGTCACCAGGCTACAGAAACCGGAGCTCTGAGGAGCGTGTGCTTGTTGTTGTTCTTGTTGTTGTTGTTGTTTTCAGGAAACTGACAAAATGAAAAACTACCACCCCAGAGCCAGTCGGGAGGGGGTCTCCTCTCCAACCGCCCACCAAACCCTCCTCTGTTCCATTTTCTTCCTCACAGATCCGGCCGTGATCACATTGTTCGTGAAACAATTGCAGCTGAACAAGGCTCAAGTGCTTGCAACTGTTGCAGGCAAGTTTAAAAGGAGTTGCAGGACACTTTTCAATATGCAACTCAAGTGCATCTTTGGTTCATGTAGGTTTCCAGCTATTGATGTTGTATCAAATCTACACACTTTGATTGGCTGTTTAATGAAACATGTTAAATGCTTGCAACTGCTGCAGGCAGGTTTAAAAGGAGTTGCAGGACACTTTCCATTGTGCAACTCAAGTGCATCTTTGGTTTATGTAGGTTTCCAGCTATTGATGTTGTATCAAATCTACACACTTTGATTGGCTGTTTAATGAAACATGTTAAATGCTTGCAACTGTTGCAGGCAAGTTTAAAAGGAGTTGCAGGACACTTTTCAATATGCAACTCAAGTGCATCTTTGATTCCTATAGATTTCCAGCTATTGATGTTGTATCAAATCTACACACTTTGGCTGTTTAATGAAACATGTTAAATGCTTGCAACTGTTGCAGGCAAGTTTAAAGTGAGTTGCAGGACTCTTTCCATTGTGCAACTCAAGTGCATCTTTAGTTTTTGTAGGTTTCCAGCTATTGATGTTGTATCAAATCTTCACACTTTGATTGGCTGTTTAATGAAACATGTTAAATGCTTGCAACTGTTGCAGGCAAGTTTAAAAGGAGTTGCAGGACACTTTCCATTGTGCAACTCAAGTGCATCTTTGGTTCATGTAGGTTTCCAGCTATTGATGTTGTATCAAATCTTCACACTTTGATTGGCTGTTTAATGAAACATGTTAAATGCTTGCAACTGTTACAAGCAAGTTTAAAGTGAGTTGCAGGACTCTTTCCATTGTGCAACTCAAGTGCAAAGTAGATTTAGGTCCACCACAGAGAAGGTACTATTAGGGAGGTGGGTCATTCCCACAACTCATAATAACACTGATGTGGTGGTGGTGTGTTATTGTGTGTTGTGCTGGTGTGAGTGGATCAGACAAAGCAGGGTTGAGGGTACAATGATGGTAAGTACCAATTACACTGAAAGGACTTAAAGGTTCTAGATATTATGTTGATTAAAGGACATAGAAACAGATGATGAGAACCCAGTAAAAGGTTTTCTCTACGGCCCGGATTCAGTATTTACAAGTACGTACTTTAGTAGTGTACTAAAAACAACTGGAGTTTCCACCACATAAACACCCAGTTAATATCTAGAACCTGTTCAGCCTGTTTTGCTGTAATTTAGTGAGACTGCCTTAAAACACACCACCATGTTATCCACAATAGCTAACCAGTAGTGTGAAGTTTCTACCTCATGTTTATGCAGTTACTATCTAGAACATGTTGGCCATTTTAGTGTTATTTAGTGAGACTGCCTTAAAACATACAGTCATGTTACCCAATCTAGTACTTGGAAGTTTGTACTTCATACTCAAACAGGTAATATCAAGAACATAGTGGCCATTTTAGTGTTTAGTAAAACTGCTTTGAAACACACCATCATGTTACCCACAATAGCTATCTAGTACTTTGGGGTGTCTATCTCATTCTTATCCAGTTACTATCTAGAACATGTTGGCCATTTTAGTGTTATTTAGTGAGACTGTCTTGAAACATACCATCATGTTACCCACAAGAGCTATCTAGTACTTTGAAGTTTGTACCTTACACTCACCCAGGTATTATCTAGAACATGTTGGCCATTTTAATTTTATGTAGTAAGACTGCCTTGAACATACCATCATGTTACCCACAAGAGCTATCTAGTACTTTGAAGTTTGTACCTTACACTCAACCAGGTATTATCTAGAACATGTTGGCCATTTTAATTGTATGTAGTAAGACTACCTTGAACATACTATCATGTTACCCACAAGAGCTATCTAGTACTTTGGAGTTTATAACTCATGCTTATCCAGTTAATATCTAGAACATGTTGGTATGTTTCAAGGCAGTCTCACTAAAATGGCCGATACATTTTAGATAGTAATTGGATAAGCATGAGGTATACATTTCAAAGTACTAGATAGTTATTGTGGGTAACATGATCGTATGTTTCAAGGCAGTCTCACTAAATAACAATAAAATGGCCATCATGTTACCCACAATAGCTATCTAGTACTTTGGTGTTTATACCTCATGCTCATCCAGTTACTATCTAGAACATGTTGGCTATTTTAGAGTTACTGAGTTAACCTGCCTTGAAAAGTACCATCATGTTACCCACAATAGCTATCTAGTACTTTGGTGTTTATACCTCATGCTCATCCAGTTACTATCTAGAACATGTTGGCCATTTTAGTGTTATTTAGTGAGACTGTCTTGAAACATACCATCATGTTACCCACAAGAGCTATCTAGTACTTTGAAGTTTGTACCTTACACTCACCCAGGTATTATCTAGAACATGTTGGCCATTTTAATTTTATGTAGTAAGACTGCCTTGAACATACCATCATGTTACCCACAAGAGCTATCTAGTACTTTGAAGTTTGTACCTTACACTCAACCAGGTATTATCTAGAACATGTTGGCCATTTTAATTGTATGTAGTAAGACTACCTTGAACATACTATCATGTTACCCACAAGAGCTATCTAGTACTTTGGAGTTTATAACTCATGCTTATCCAGTTAATATCTAGAACATGTTGGTATGTTTCAAGGCAGTCTCACTAAAATGGCCGATACATTTTAGATAGTAATTGGATAAGCATGAGGTATACATTTCAAAGTACTAGATAGTTATTGTGGGTAACATGATCGTATGTTTCAAGGCAGTCTCACTAAATAACAATAAAATGGCCATCATGTTACCCACAATAGCTATCTAGTACTTTGGTGTTTATACCTCATGCTCATCCAGTTACTATCTAGAACATGTTGGCTATTTTAGAGTTACTGAGTTAACCTGCCTTGAAAAGTACCATCATGTTACCCACAATAGCTATCTAGTACTTTGGTGTTTATACCTCATGCTCATCCAGTTACTATCTAGAACATGTTGGCTATTTTAGAGTTACTGAGTTAACCTGCCTAGAAAAATACCATCATGTTACCCACAATAGCTATCTAGTACTTTGGAGTTTATACCTCATGCTCATCCAGTTACTATCTAGAACATGCTGGCCATTTTTGTGTTCATTCTAATCTCAGCACTGCAGTGGGACTGATGTGGTGGTGGTGTGTTAGTGTGTGTTGTGCTGGTACGAGTGGATCAGACACATCACTGAGTCACTGAGTTAGGCTGCTGCTAAGGTGTCTGGAACGCTAAAAGGAAGAGGTTTTTCAGGAAAACGCGTTCCGCAGAAGGAACACACACACGTTCTACCACAAACAGCGCATGCCGGCAGGTACGCGGGCGTGTTCCGGTACAGTGGCATCATTTGAATGCCACCAAACACTAGACGGACCAGTAGAACCGCTTCCCTGCCTCGCTCCCGGGAGAGCCGACAGTACAAAACAGGCCTGATGGGACGTCACCGTCTCAGCGTCTGTGAGGTCACAGAATTCCGGACGGTCCAGCTGGTTCTCTGCACACGTGCGGACGGTCCTGTGAGGTATGCAGTCGCCAAGCCGGACCTGCAGCTACGTCCGGGGTTCTAGGAGACGTTCCAGCGTGAAGCTCAGCGCATTCCACACGACCAAAGCACACGGAGTATCTGCACCGCTGTGAAGTACTACAGCACGTTCTACGCTGGGACAGAGGACAATGAGTCTCTACTGTCTAGACCAAGAATATACGCCAGCTTTCTTTTACCGTTCCACATGTTCTAGGTATGAACCAGATTAGTGTGAGGGACCATCTACAAAGTGCTAGATAGTTATTTTTTAACATTTTCAACTATTATTATTCATGGAAATGCCAAACAGGTTCTAGATAACAACTGAGTAAGTGTGGGGAATCTTTACCAAAGGACCGTGTGGGTAAAATGATGGTAAGTACCAAGACATCAAGATGGAAAATTACACTAAAAGGACTAACAGGTTCTAGATATTAAGTTGATAAAGGATATAAGAAGCAGATGGTGAGAACCCAGTAAAAGTTTGTCTCTATGGCCCAGATTCAGTATTTACAGGTACGTACTATAATAGTGTACTAAAAACAACTGGAGTTTCCACCACATAAACACCCAGTTAATATCTAGAACCTGTTCAGCCTGTTTTACTGTAATTTAGTTCAACTGCCTTGGAACTTACCACCATGTTACCCACAACAACTATCTAGTACTTTTGGGTTTATACCTCATGCTTATCCAGTTAATATCTAGAACATGTTGGCCATTTTAGTGCAGTGTTTCTAATAAAGTGGCCAGTGAGTGGAAGTCCAAGGTAGGTGTTTCTAATAAGGTGGCCAGTTGGTGGAAGTCCAAGGTAGGTGTTTCTAATAAAGTGGCCAGTTGGTGGAAGTCCAAGGTAGGTGTTTCTAATAAAGTGGCCAGTGAGTGGAAGTCGAAGGTAGTTGTTTCTAATAAAGTGGACAACTAGTGGAAGTCCAAGGTAGGTGTTTCTAATAAAGTGGCCAGTTGGTGGAAGTCCAAGGTAGGTGTTTCTATTAAAGTGGCCAGTGAGTGGAAGTACAAGGTAGGTGTTTCTAATAAAGTGGCCAGTTAGTGGAAGTACAAGGTAGGTGTTTCTAATAAGGTGGCCAGTTGGTGGAAGTCCAAGGTAGGTGTTTCTAATAAAGTGGCCAGTTGGTGGAAGTCCAAGGTAGGTGTTTCTAATAAAGTGGCCAGTGAGTGGAAGTCGAAGGTAGTTGTTTCTAATAAAGTGGACAACTAGTGGAAGTCCAAGGTAGGTGTTTCTAATAAAGTGGCCAGTTGGTGGAAGTCCAAGGTAGGTGTTTCTATTAAAGTGGCCAGTGAGTGGAAGTACAAGGTAGGTGTTTCTAATAAAGTGGCCAGTTAGTGGAAGTACAAGGTAGGTGTTTATAATAATAATAATAATAATAATAATAATAATAATAATAATAATAATAATATAATTTAGTTAGACTGCTTTAAAACTTATCATCACAACGTTACCAAAAATAATTATCTAGTACTTTGGAGCTTGTACCTTACACGTACCCAGTTGTGGTTTAGGAGTGTTGCGGTTTAGGAGTGATGCGGTTTAGGAGTGATGCGGTTTAAGAGTGTTGTGGTTTAAGAGTGATGTGGTTTAGGAGTGGTGTGGTTTAGGATTGATGCGGTTTAGGAGTGGTGCGGTTTAAGAGTGGTGCGGTTTAGGAGTGATGCGGTTTAGGAGTGATGCGGTTTAGGAGTGGTGCGGTTTAGGAGTGGTGTGGTTTAGGATTGATGCGGTTTAGGAGTGTTGTGGTTTAAGAGTGATGTGGTTTAAGAGTGATGTGGTTTAGGAGTGATGTGGTTTAGGAGTGATGCAGTTTAGGAGTGATGTGGTTTAAGAGTGATGTGGTTTAGGAGTGTTGTGGTTTAAGAGTGATGTGGTTTAGGTGTGGTGTGGTTTAGGAGTGGTGTGGTTTAGGAGTGGTGTGGTTTAGGAGTGATGTGGTTTAGGAGTGATGTGGTTTAGGAGTGATGTGGTTTAAGAGTGATGTGGTTTAGGAGTGATGTGGTTTAGGAGTGATGTGGTTTAGGAGTGGTGTGGTTTAGGAGTGGTGTGGAGTGGTATGGTTTAAGCGTGATGTGGTTTAAGAGTGATGTGGTTTAGGAGTGATGTGGTTTAAGAGTGATGTGGTTTAGGAGTGGTGTGGTTTAGGAGTGGTGTGGTTTAGGAGTGATGTGGTTTAAGAGTGATGTGGTTTAGGAGTGATGTGGTTTAGGAGTGATGTGGTTTAGGAGTGGTGTGGTTTAGGAGTGGTGTGGAGTGGTGTGGTTTAAGAGTGATGTGGTTTAGGAGTGATGTGGTTTAAGAGTGATGTGGTTTAAGAGTGATGTGGTTTAGGAGTGATGTGGTTTAGGAGTGATGTGGTTTAAGAGTGATGTGGTTTAAGAGTAATGTGGTTTAGGAGTGATGTGGTTTAGGAGTGATGTGGTTTAGGAATGATGTGGTTTAAGAGTGATGTGGTTTAAGAGTGATGTGGTTTAGGAGTGATGTGGTTTAGGAGTGGTGTGGTTTAGGAGTGGTGTGGAGTGGTGTGGTTTAAGAGTGATGTGGTTTAAGAGTGATGTGGTTTAGGAGTGATGTGGTTTAAGAGTGATGTGGTTTAAGAGTGATGTGGTTTAGAAGTGATGTGGTTTAGGAGTGGTGTGGTTTAGGAGTGGTGTGGAGTGGTGTGGTTTAAGAGTGATGTGGTTTAAGAGTGATGTGGTTTAAGAATGATGTGGTTTAAGAGTGATGTGCTTTAAGAGTGATGTGGTTTAGGAGTGGTGTGGAGTGGTGTGGTTTAAGAGTGATGTGGTTTAAGAGTGATGTGGTTTAGGAGTGATGTGGTTTAAGAGTGATGTGGTTTAAGAGTGATGTGGTTTAGAAGTGATGTGGTTTAGGAGTGGTGTGGTTTAGGAGTGGTGTGGAGTGGTGTGGTTTAAGAGTGATGTGGTTTAGGAGTGATGTGGTTTAGGAGTGATGTGGTTTAAGAGTGATGTGGTTTAGGAGTGATGTGGTTTAGGAGTGATGTGGTTTAGGAGTGATGTGGTTTAAGAGTGATGTGCTTTAAGAGTGATGTGGTTTAGGAGTGATGTGGTTTAGGAGTGGTGTGGTTTAGGAGTGGTGTGGAGTGGTGTGGTTTAAGAGTGATGTGGTTTAAGAGTGATGTGGTTTAGGAGTGATGTGGTTTAAGAGTGATGTGGTTTAGGAGTGATGTGGTTTAAGAGTGATGTGGTTTAGGAGTGATGTGGTTTAAGAGTGATGTGGTTTAAGAGTGATGTGGTTTAAGAGTGATGTGGTTCAGCTGGTCTATATGTCCCTCAGTCACCCGCGGTGTACGCTCCGGTCAACACCTCCGCCTGTAAAGGAAGCTGCCGGTCCACCCTGTCGCCCTGGAAACGCCTCATCCTGTAGCTCTGGAAAAGTGTTAGAGCAGCTCCGGCAACCGGACACTGTTTCACCAGAACCGAGTGTGAACCACACAGAGTGGAGACGTCAATACAGTCTAGAGTCAAAGCGTCCACTCCGCTCCAGAACCACCACAGAACAAATCAGAAGAGTGTTCTGTGTCCCCGCCTGCAGACACGCCAAACAATCACCTTACAGGAGTTTATATCAGACTCAGTGTGAAAACCAGGCTGAACCCACAGAACAAGACGTTCTAGACACAGACCACACGGTGCTCAAGACCAGCGGTGACAACGAGACCCCCCAATATCGTTTAACGTTTAATCCAGCTTCACTGGTCATTAAAGCAAAGCACTCAGACAGACAGACAGTCAGACAGTCAGTCACTCAGACAGACAGACAGACAGTCACTCAGACAGTCAGTCACTCAGACAGTCAGTCACTCAGACAGTCAGACAGTCAGTCAGTCACTCAGACAGTCAGTCACTCAGACAGTCAGTCACTCAGACAGTCACTCACACAGTCAGTCACTCAGACAGTCAGACAGACAGTCACTCAGACAGTCAGTCAGACAGTCAGTCAGTCACTCAAACAGACTGACAGTCAGTCAGACAGTCACTTAGACAGTCAGTCAGACAGTCAGTCACTCAGACAGTCAGTCACTCAGACAGTCAGTCAGTCAGACAGTCAGTCACTCAGACAGTCAGTCAGTCAGTCAGTCAGAACAACAGGTGTTTCTAATAAAGTGGCCAGTTAGTAAAAGCACAAGGCAGGTGTTTCTAATAAAGTGTCCAGCTTGTGGAAGCACAAGGTAGGTGTTTCTAATAAAGTGGCCAGCTAGTGGAAGTAAAGGTTGGTGTTTCTATTAAAGTGGCCAGTTTGTGGAAGTAAAGGTTGGTGTTTCTAATAAAGTGGCCAGTGAGTGGAAGTAAAGGTTGGTGTTTCTAATAAAGTGGGCAGTTTTTGGAAGTAAAGGTTGGTGTTTCTAATACAGTGTCCAGCTAGTGGAAGCACAAGGCAGGTGTTTCCAATAAAGTGGCCAGCTAGTGGAAGCACAAGGTAGGTGTTTCCAATAAAGTGGCCAGCTAGTGGAAGCACAAGGTAGGTGTTTCCAATAAAGTGGCCAGCTAGTGGAAGCACAAGGTAGGTGTTTCCAATAAAGTGGCCAGCTAGTGGAAGCACAAGGTAGGTGTTTCCAATAAAGTGGCCAGCTAGTGGAAGCACAAGGTAGGTGTTTCTAATAAAGTGGCCAGTTAGTGGAAGCACAAGGTAGGTGTTTCCAATAAAGTGGCCAGCTAGTGGAAGTACAAGGTGGGTGTTTCTAATAAAGTGGCCAGCTAGTGGAAGCACAAGGTAGGTGTTTCCAATAAAGTGGCCAGCTAGTGGAAGCACAAGGTAGGTGTTTCCAATAAAGTGGCCAGCTAGTGGAAGCACAAGGTAGGTGTTTCCAATAAAGTGGCCAGCTAGTGGAAGCACAAGGTAGGTGTTTCTAATAAAGTGGCCAGTTAGTGGAAGCACAAGGTAGGTGTTTCCAATAAAGTGGCCAGCTAGTGGAAGTACAAGGTGGGTGTTTCTAATAAAGTGGCCAGTTAGTGGAAGCACAAGGTAGGTGTTTCCAATAAAGTGGCCAGCTAGTGGAAGCACAAGGTGGGTGTTTCTAATAAAGTGGCCAGCTAGTGGAAGCACAAGGTGGGTGTTTCTAATAAAGTGGCCAGCTAGTGGAAGCACGAGGTGGGTGTTTCTAATAAAGTGGCCAGCTAGTGGAAGCACAAGGTAGGTGTCTCTAATAAAGTGGCCCGTTAGTGGAAGCACGAGGTGGGTGTTTCTAATAAAGTGGCCAGCTAGTGGAAGCACAAGGTAGGTGTTTCTAATAAAGTGGCCAGCTAGTGGAAGCACAAGGTAGGTGTTTCCAATAAAGTGGCCAGCTAGTGGAAGCACAAGGTAGGTGTTTCCAATAAAGTGGCCAGCTAGTGGAAGCACAAGGTTGGTGTTTCCAATAAAGTGGCCAGCTAGTGGAAGCACAAGGTAGGTGTTTCTAATAAAGTGTCCAGCAAGTGGAAGCACAAGGTAGGTGTTTCTAATAAAGTGGCCAGCTAGTGGAAGCACAAGGTAGGTGTTTCTAATAAAGTGGCCAGCTAGTGGAAGCACAAGGTAGGTGTTTCTAATAAAGTGGCCAGCTAGTGGAAGCACAAGGTGGGTGTTTCCAATAAAGTGGCCAGCTAGTGGAAGAAACAAGGTAGGTGTTTCTAATAAAGTGGCCAGGTAGTGGAAGCACAAGGTAGGTGTTTCTAATAAAGTGGCCAGCTAGGGGAAGCACAAGGTTGGTGTTTCCAATACAGTGGCCAGCTAGTGGAAGCACAAGGTAGGTGTTTCCAATAAAGTGGCCAGCTAGTGGAAGCACAAGGTAGGTGTTTCCAATAAAGTGGCCAGCTAGTGGAAGCACAAGGTAGGTGTTTCTAATAAAGTGGCCAGCTAGTGGAAGCACAAGGTGGGTGTTTCTAATAAAGTGGCCAGCTAGTGGAAGCACAAGGTAGGTGTTTCCAATAAAGTGGCCAGGTAGTGGAAGCACAAGGTAGGTGTTTCCAATAAAGTGGCCAGCTAGTGGAAGCACAAGGTAGGTGTTTCTAATAATGTGTCCAGCTAGTGGAAGCACAAGGTAGGTGTTTCCAATAAAGTGGCCAGCTAGTGGAAGCACAAGGTAGGTAATTCTAATAAAGTGGCCAGCTAGTGGAAGCACAAGGTAGGTGTTTCTAATAAAGTGGCCAGCTAGTGGAAGCACAAGGTAGGTGTTTCTAATAAAGTGGCCAGCTAGTGGAAGCACAAGGTGGGTGTTTCTAATAAAGTGGCCAGCTAGTGGAAGCACAAGGTGGGTGTTTCCAATAAAGTGGCCAGCTAGTGGAAGAAACAAGGTAGGTGTTTCTAATAAAGTGGCCAGCTAGTGGAAGCACAAGGTAGGTGTTTCCAATAAAGTGGCCAGCTAGTGGAAGCACAAGGTAGGTGTTTCTAATAAAGTGGTCAGCTAGTGGAAGCACAAGGTAGGTGTTTCTAATAAAGTGGCCAGCTAGTGGAAGCACAAGGTAGGTGTTTCTAATAAAGTGGCCAGCTAGTGGAAGCTCAAGGTAGGTGTTTCTAATAAAGTGGCCAGCTAGTGGAAGCACAAGGTGGGTGTTTCTAATAAAGTGGCCAGCTAGTGGAAGCACAAGGTAGGTGTTTCTAATAAAGTGTCCAGCTAGTGGAAGCACAAGGCAGGTGTTTCTAATAAAGTGGCCCGTTAGTGGAAGCACGAGGTGGGTGTTTCCAATAAAGTGGCCAGTTAGTGAACAAGGTTAGTGTATATATATATATATACAGAAGTGTATCTCCTAGTCTGGAACTAGTGCTGAGAAATGGGAACCTAAGAAAACAACAGAAAAACTAAACATCCCGCGTCCACAGAAGCAGAAACATCATCAAGTGGCCAATTAACGGTGCAGTCAGTGGTCTGCAGAGCTGCTCTCTGTCATCACTTCCTCAGGAGGGAACCGAGAGAGAGACGGAATGGAGGAGAGGGTGATTAGCGTGGAATTTCTCCGTGCACTCAGGGCGCCGCTGTTTCACGCCTTAATCCTCCAAACACTTCATTAAACACTAACAGAATTAGCATGACATTAAAGACGGGCAGGGAGCGCCGCTGAAGAAGTGTTGAAATAAAGCATCGTAATTGGCAACACTTCATTATATTCTGTGATAAGAAGCCTGTCGTTAGCAGAAGATGGGAGACTCATTAAAGCGCCTGTGGTCTCTGTGATCTGATTAGGTGACGGAGGAATATCTATTTTTGCCTCTACGCTTCCGTTAACTTGGCTTCGGCGAGGTGGAGAAAGAGTAATTGGGTGGATGGAACTAAACTGGCACCAGCCGACTGGACGGTGCGTTTCACATTATTACATTACCTGCACGCTAACCCCGCGAGCTTCTGGTACTCGTTAACGGTCAGGCTCACAATCCAGAGCAGACACCCTCAGACCCACCCAAACACTCACACCTGGGGGCCGTGTAGCATCTCAAACTGGTCTGACTACATTTCTTAGGATTATGGGAGAAAACCAGAGCATATACACAAAGGACAGGACTCTACCCAGTTAGCATTAGCTGGCAATTTTTTAAATAATAATTTAATAACAAGACCTAACAACCACCTGGGACACTATAAGAAAGACCTAATAGGTAAGTGAAACACTGCGGGAAAGACCTAACAACCATCTACAACACTATAGGAAAAAACCTAACAGCCATCTGGGACACTATAGGAAAGACCAAGCAACCACTTGGGACACTATAGGACAGACCAAGCAACTACTTGGGACCTAATAGGTATAAGAAGGACGTAATAGGTAAGTGAAACACTACAGGTAAGACCTAACAACCACCTGAGAGAATATAGGGGAAACAAAATTCAGCCATCTGGGACACTATACGAAAGACCTAACAACCATAGGTGACACTACAGTAAAAAAAAAAAAAAAAAAAAAAAAAGCCCAAGCAACCACCTGGAACACTATAGAAAAAAACCAAGCAAGCATTTGGGACACTATAGGACAGACCAAGCAACCACTTGGGACACTAAAGAAAAAAAAAAAAGCAACCGCTTGGGACACTGTAGGAAAGACCTAGCAACCAATCGGGACACTGTAGGACAGACCAAGCAATCACCTGGGACACTGTAGGACAGACCAAGCAATCACCTGGGACACTAATAGGAAATTCCAACAAACTGCCTGGAACGCTGTGGGAACGACCAAAAACCACCTGAGACACTATAAGAAAGACCTAACAGCCATCTAGGACACTAAAGGAAAGACCTAACAACCATCTGGGACCATACTATAGAAGGACCAAGCAACCACCTGTAGGAAAGACCTAGCAAACAACAAGAACACTGCTATAGGAAGGACTAAGCAACCACCTGGAACACTATTGGAAAAACCTCACAACTATCTAAGACACTATAAGAAAGACCTAACAGCCATCTAGGACACTAAAGGAAAGACCTAACAACCTTCTGGGACACTACTATAGAAAGGACCAAGCAACCACCTGCGACCCTGTAGGAAAGACCTAGCAAACAACAAGAACACTGCTATAGGAAGGACTAAGCAACCACCTGGAACACTATTGGAAAAACCTCACAACTATCTAAGACACTATAAGAAAGACCTAACAGCCATCTAGGACACTAAAGGAAAGACCTAACAACCACCAGGGACACTACTATAGGAAGGACCAAGAAACCACCTGGGACCCTGTAGGAAAGACCTAGCAAACAACAGGAACACTGCTATAGGAAGGACCAAGCAACCACCTGGAACACTATGGGAAAAACCTCACAACTATCTAAGACACTATAAGAAAGACCTAACAGTCATCTAGGACACTAAAGGAAAGACCTAACAACCTTCTGGGACACTACTATAGAAAGGATCAAGCAACCACCTGCGACCCTGTAGGAAAGACCTAGCAAACAACAAGAACACTACTATAGGAAGGACCAAGCAACCACCTGGGACACTACTATAGGAAGGACCAAGCAACCACCTGGGACACTACTATAGGAAGGACCAAGCAACCACCTGGGACCCTGTAGGAAAGACCTAGCAAACAACAAGAACACTGCTATAGGAAGGTCCAAGCAACCACCTGGAACACTACTATAGAAAAAAACAAGTAACCACCTGGGACCCTACTATAGGAAGGACCAAGCAACCACCTGGGACACTACTATTGGAAGGACCAAGCAACCACCTGGGACATTACTATAGGAAGGACTAAGCAACCACCTGGGACACTACTATAGGATGGACCAAGCAACCACCAGGGACACTACTATAGGAAGGACCAAGCAACCACCAGGGACACTACTATAGGAAGGACCAAGCAACCATCAGGGACACTACTATTAGAAGGACCAAGCAACCACCTGGAACATTACTATAGGAAGGACTAAGTAACCACCTGGGACACTACTATAGGATGGAACAAAAACCACCAGGGACACTACTATAGAAAGGACCAAGCAACCACCAGGGACACTACTATAGGAAGGACTAATCAACCACCTGGGACACTACTATAGGATGGACCAAGCAACCACCAGGGACACTACTATAGGAAGGACTAATCAACCACCTGGGACACTACTATAGGATGGACCAAGCAACCACTCGAGACACTAACAGCCATCTAGAACACTATAGGAAGGACCAAGCAACCACCAGGGACACTACTATAGACAGGACCAAGCAACCACCAGGAACACTACTATAGAAAGGACCAAGCAATCACCTGTGACACCACAGGAAAGACCTAACAACCACCTGGGACACTACTATAGAAAGGACCAAGCAACCACCTGGGACACTGTAGGAAAGACCCATCAACCAACGGGAACACCATAGGAAAGACCTAACAGTCATCTAGGACACTATAGGAAAGACCTAACAACCACCTGGGACACTACTACAGGAAGAACCAAGCAACGGTGACACTGGGATTGGCTCCGGCACACACACATACACCCCCCCACCCCCCCCCCCCCCCCCCCCACCCCCGCTCTCAGGCAGGTGTTTTCCCTCCGTGTGCGATTCCCAGAAGAACAGATCGGATCAGTGCGCTCGACTTGCCCAGTGAAGGCGCATACCTTGCGCAGCTGGAACCGGCCGCTCTACTGTTCCACCGTGACGTGGATCAAGTTCTTCTCTGCGGAACTAGGCAAAGTCCTGAAACCCTGACGTTCCTCCCGTTATTTGATTTGCCGCAAAGCAAGAAAAATGACTGACTCGTATTTGAAAACCTCCTCGTCCTCCATCACTGTCTCTCCGGGCGATGCCGTCGTCAAGCAGTCAAAGCTGCCGGTGTGCTGTCAACCCACCGCAATCAATCAACCAGCCCTCGTTCTCCGTTATGTAAATCCAGCTCCAGGCAATCAGAGCCCGGCCGCAATGAGGGATCGCTTAACGGCACAGTACATCAGAACCAGCCTCTTTGTTTCAGGCCGTTTTGAAGACCTGCTTCTCGGGCGGAGCGTATATTGAAGTGGTTTATTATCCGTCCTGACGTGCAGTTCTTCATGGTGATCCTAAATAATTGAGATGTAGAGCATTGGTTTGCATTTTGCTGGAAATTGGTTTTCACATTTGCAAAGCAAATGCATTTTCAAAAGTGCCTACATTCGCGTTCCGCACCCGGATTTACGGCTGATTTAAACACAGCGGCGAGAATCGATGCTCTTAAGGAACGTATTGATCGTCTCTTATAACAATAGATCACAACGAAGCTTCAGAGCTGACTAATTGGAGTCGTACATATGTTTAGCTTTGCGTTAGATGATTTCCATAAAGTCACGTTTGGACATGAGAAGATGTTCTATATCCAACGTGAACATGTTTTCCAGAATAGTAAATTCAGCCATTACGCTGAGATATGAGCACCATCCATCCCTCCATCCATCCCTCCATCCATCCATCCCTCCATCCATCTATTATCTTCTAGTCTGGGTCACTGGGGGCTGGAGTCAATCCCAAATCATCAGGCGCCAAACCATCGCATGGCCAACAAGTGACTGATCAACCTAACTACACCACCGTACTAACCACTACACCACCATACTAACCACTACACCACCGTACTAACCACTACACCACCATACTGACCACTACACCACCGTACTGACCACTACACCACTGTACTAACCACTACACCACCATACTAACCACTACACCACCATACTAACCACTACACCACCATACTAACCACTACACCACCGTACTAACTACTACACCACCGTACTAACCACTACACCACCATACTAACCACTACACCACCATACTAACCACTACACCACCATACTGACCACTACACCACCGTACTAACCACTACACCACCATACTAACCACTACACCACCATACTGACCACTACACCACCGTACTAACCACTACACCACCGTACTAACCACTACACCACCGTACTAACCACTACACCACCATACTGACCACTACACCACCGTACTAACCACTACACCACCGTACTAACCACTACACCACCGTACTAACCACTACACCACCGTACTAACCACTACACCACCGTACTAACCACTACACCACCATACTAACCACTACACCACCGTACTAACCACTACACCACCGTACTAACCACTACACCACCATACTGACCACTACACCACCATACTGACCACTACACCACCATACTAACCACTACACCACCATACTAACCACTACACCACCGTACTAACCACTACACCACCGTACTAACCACTACACCACCATACTGACCACTACACCACCATACTGACCACTACACCACCATACTGACCACTACACCACCATACTAACTAAAAGGAATCTACTGTATATATATATATATATATATATATATATATATATATATATATGTATATTTAGTATACAATAATATAATACTATGTATGTGATCTGTGTAATTGTAGCATGTGAGCTGCATCTGAGAGGACATTCTGGGAGGACATTCTGAGAAGACATACCGAGAAGACACACTGACAGGACACACTGACAGGACATTTAAGGAGGACATTCTGAGAAGATATTAGGAGCGGACATTCTGGGAGGACACTCTGTGAAGACATTTTAGGAGAACATTTTGAGAAGACATGCCGAGAAGACACACTGACAGGACATTCAAGGAGGACATTCTGAGATGATGTTATGAGAGGACACTCCGGAAGACATTTTGGGAGAGCGTTCTGAGAAGGCATGCCGAGAAGACACACTGAGAAGATATTCTGAGAAGACGTCCTGGTGGGACATCCTGTGAGAACATTCTGTTTAGTAATTTGGACTCTACATGGTCACGTCCGTCACACCTGTAGATTTTTCTAATGCTGGTAACGGTCCAGGCAACAATGTGCCTGAGCTGGACTACATAAACTCCAACAAGTCCTCCCATGTCCAGCAGGTCAGCTGGTCCCCTGTGTATGTCCAACACCTCAACACTCATCATGAATGAATACAATGAAACTCATACAATAACACTCTCCAGACAATAACTCTCCAACAACTTAATCCACTGTTAACACGGTGATGATACAACGAGCTACCCGGCCTTCACTTGTTAGACCCTAGAACTCTAATTCCTGTTGAACATATAATAATAATAATAATTAGAGATGGAAATATCGATCGGCTATGTATCGGTAACGTCAGATTTTTAATTAAAATATGTGATCGGTGATTCTCCAATTTAGCCAACCTAGAGCCGATCGATGGCGTTAGCTAGCATTTAGTTGAAACCCCCTCCGGCCAGCTCCCTGCAATTCCTACCTGAACCACTAGGTGGAAACACATACGCAGGCAATACATAAACCAGTTTAGACCGGGTTTCATGACTTGCTTGCGCTAATAACTACATGTAGCCCTGCCGTGGCATATAGCCCCGCCCTCTATCGATATCGGTTATCGCCCGGTCATGCTGAAAGGTGATCGGAGATGCGAATCGGCCTCAAAAACTCTAATCGGTCCATCTCTAAAAATAATTATTATGAGGTAAAGAAAGTGAGGCTGGAGGTAAAAACCTGAATTTGAAACTGACCCAAGACCAACACATATACAAGACACAAAACTGAGATCAAATGAGGTCGATACTGAGACAAAACTGAAATCAAATGAGGTCGATACTGAGACAAAACTGAGATCAAATGACGTTGATACTGAGACAAAACTGAGATCAAATGGCGTTGATACTGAGACAAAACTGAGATCAAATGACGTCCATACTGAGATCAAATGAGGTCGATACTGAGACAAAACTGAGATCAAATGACGTCGATACTGAGACAAAACTGAGATCAAATGACGTCGTTACTGAGACAAAACTGAGATCAAATGACGTCGATACTGAGACAAAACTGAGACAAAAGATGTCAATACTGCGCGAAACTGAGATCAAATGACATCGATACTGAGACAAAATTGAGACAAATGATGTCGATACTGAGACAAAACTGAGATCCAATGACGTCGCTACTGAGACAAAACTGAGACAAAAGACGTCGATACTGACACAAAACTGAGACAAATGACATTGATACTAAGACAAAACTGAGATCAAATGACGTCGATACTGAGACAAAATTCAGACAAAAGACATTAATACTGACACAAAACTGAGATCCAATGATGTCGATACTGAGACAAAACTGAGATCAAATGACGTCGATACTGATATCAAATGATGTCGATACTGAGACAAAACTGAGAGAAAAAACGTCGATACTGAGACAAAACTGAGATCAAATGACGTCGATACTGATATCAAATGATGTCGATACTGAGACAAAACTGAGACAAAAGACGTCGATACTGAGACAAAACTGAGATCAAAAGACGTTGATACTGACACAAAACTGAGATCCAATGACGTCGCTACTGAGACAAAACTGAGATCAAAAGACGTTGACACTGACACAAAACTGAGATCCAATGACGTCGATACTGAGACAAAACTGAGATCAAAAGACGTTGATACTGACACAAAACTGAGGTCCAATGACGTCGCTACTGAGACAAAACTGAGATCAAAAGACGTTGATACTGAGACAAAACTGAGATCCAATGACGTCGATACTGAGACAAAACTGAGATCAAATGACGTCGATACTGAGACAAAACTGAGATCAAATGACGTCGATACTGATATCAAATGACGTCGATACTGAGACAAAACTGAGATCAAATGACGTCGATACTGATACAAAACTGAGATCAAATGACGTCGATACTGATATCAAATGATGTCGATACTGAGACAAAACTGAGACAAAAGACGTCGATACTGAGACAAAACTGAGATCAAAAGACGTTGATACTGACACAAAACTGAGGTCCAATGACGTCGCTACTGAGACAAAACTGAGATCAAAAGACGTTGATACTGAGACAAAACTGAGATCCAATGACGTCGATACTGAGACAAAACTGAGATCAAATGACGTCGATACTGAGACAAAACTGAGATCAAATGACATCGATACTGATATCAAATGATGTCCATACTGAGACAAAACTGAGACAAAAGACGTCGATACTGAGACAAAACTGAGATCAAAAGACGTTGATACTGACACAAAACTGAGATCCAATGACGTCAATACTGAGACAAAACTGAGATCAAATGACGTCGATACTGATATCAAATGACGTCGATACTGAGACAAAACTGAGACAAAAGACGTCGATACTGAGACAAAACTGAGATCAAATGATGTCGATACTGAGACAAAACTGAGATCAAATGACGTCGATACTGACACAAAATTGAGACAAAAGACGTCGATACTGAGACAAAACTGAGATCAAAAGACGTTGATACTGACACAAAACTGAGGTCCAATGACCAAAGACGTTCCCACCAACGTTTGGCCCAAAGTCTTTCACGGTTGTCCCAAAATTTCACATCAGGTCCAGCGAGACTAACGTCCAAACCCAACACGAGCAGCCAGGTTCCCACAAACATGTCAAGGTCCTATTCTAGTGTCTAAGACGGGGCCAGAAAAACAGTCGTCCAATGAATTTCGGCTCTTTTTGGGTTCTGCATACGAGGAGCTTTAAACCAAACGCTCACGACTTGAAGAGCGTCCATATGAAAAGCCCTGGCTCTGTCTAGGACCGACAGCAGCTCTGAGATTGAAGAGTGACGCAGCAGATAAAGGTGCGCATATGAATGGGTGCCATCCACCGCCCCCCTCCCAGCTTGGCACGGTGGGGCCGCGCGCCGCCCAGGCACGGCCAATCTCCCCCGATAACGTCCATCAGTCAGGCGGACGCGACGCTCTCCGAACAAAGCCTGCCATCTCCGTCTAGCGGGCCAGGCCAAGCCAATCAAACCTGGCCTGCCATCTGTGTAGGGAGATAGGAGGCGATTAATGGCGCGGCTAAATTTATCACCGCCGCTCTCGCGCGCGCTGGAGCTCCTGTGGGCGCCGGCGATACAGAGTCACGCGTGATGCGGGCAAAACATGAAAGGGTAACGAGTGCAAAGCGTGTGGGCGCTATCAGCCCCGGATAACCCCGGGAGGAGGAGGAGGAGTACCTGAGAGAAAAACAAAAACAAACAATGAGAGGCATCGCACCGGAGCTTTAAAGCTAACACAACGGTTATAACGCGGTGACCGCCGAGTTTAGATCCGGCTGTACAATTAATCACCGTGAGGAAACTAGAGAGACGAGAAATAACAAAGAACTCAATCCGAACAAAGAACTTCACTAAATACTCAACAGTTCTCTCACCTGAGCTGCAGCTGCCAATACTGAGACCAAATAGAGCCAATACTGAGACAGGACAGGGACCAAATAGAGCCAATACTGAGACAGGACAGGGACCAAACAGTGCTAATACCGAAACAAGGCCGAGACCAAGTGGTACCAATACTGAGACAGGACCGAGACCAAGTGGTACCAATACTGAGACAAGACAGGGACCAAATAGAGCCAATACTGAGACAAGACAGGGACCAAACAGTGCTAATACCGAAACAAGGCCGAGACCAAGTGGTACCAATACTGAGACAGGACCGAGACCAAGTGGTACCAATACTGAGACAGGACCGAGACCAAGTGGTACCAATACTGAGACAAGACAGGGACCAAATAGAGCCAATACCGAGACAGGACAGGGACCAAATAGAGCCAATACCGAGACAAGACAGAGAACAAACAGTGCCAATACCGAGACAAGACCGAGAACAAACAGTGCCAATACCGAGACAAGACCGAGAACAAACAGTGCCAATACTGAGACAAGACCGAGAACAAACAGTGCCAATACTGAGACAAGACCGAGAACAAATAGTGCCAATACTGAGACAAGACCGAGAACAAATAGTGCCAATACCGAGACAAGACAGGAACTAAAACCAAATAGTGCCAATACTGAGACAAGACAGGAACTAAAACCAAATAGTGCCAATACTGAGGCAAGACTGAAACCAAATGACACCAATACTGGGTCTAAATTGAGACCAAATGATGCTGGTACCGAGACTAAAATGAGACCAAATGATGCTGATACTGAGACTAAAATGAGACCAAATGATACAGATACTGAGACTAAAATGAGACCAAATGATGCTGATACCGAGACTAAAATGAGACCAAATGATGCTGGTACTGAGACTAAAATGAGACCAAATGATGCTGGTACTGAGACTAAAATGAGACCAAATGATGCTGATACCGAGACTAAAATGAGACCAAATGATGCTGATACTGAGACTAAAATGAGACCAAATGATGCTGATACCGAGACTAAAATGAGACCAAATGATGCTGATACTGAGACTAAAATGAGACCAAATGATGCTGATACTGAGACTAAAATGAGACCAAATGATGCTGATACCGAGACTAAAATGAGACCAAATGATGCTGATACTGAGACTAAAATGAGACCAAATGATGCTGATACTGAGACTAAAATGAGACCAGGTTTGTTTCTTTAATTTTGCACTGCAGTCATGAAGCTAACGTAGCTAATGTGTACCATGTTAGCACTGTATAAACTGGATTTCCCCCCAAATTATCCTACAAATCCTGTAACGGCACTGACGTTTCCACAGGCACGTTCACCTCAGCTACACTGCCAAGTACTGACAATGAGGCAGGTCTCAACTCCGCTCAGCAGACTCAACTTTACAGAGGCTCGGTTTTCATACGCTGGAGATCAATCTCACTAGAGTCTCTGCCACTACCCAGAGACAGCAGCCAATCACAAGCTGTCAGCATGAACGTTACCTTACTGACTGAACAGCTTCTTTAACTCTTCTAAAGGGTGGTGGACCATTCTCAGCACTGCAGTGACACTGACATGGTGGCGGTGTGTTAGTGTGTGTTGTGCTGGTGTGAGTGGATTAGACACAGGACAAAACTGAGACCAAACAACAGTGATACTGAGACAAAACTGAGACCGAATGATGCAGATACTGAGACCAAATGATGTCGATACTGAGACAAAACTGAGACTAAATGACCAAATGACACACTGAGACAAAACTTAGATCAAATGATGCCGATACTGAGACAAAACTGAGACCAAATGACCAAATCACACACTGAGACAAAACTGAGACCAAATGACACCGATACTAAGACAAAACTGAGACCAAATGACACCGATACTGAGACAAAACTGAGATTAAATGACGCTGATACTGAGACAAAACAGAGACCAAATGACACTGATACAAAACTGAGACCAAATGACACTGATACTGAGACAAAACTGAGACCAAATGACACCGATACTGAGACAAAACTGAGATTAAATGACGCTGATACTGAGACAAAACTGAGACCAAATGACACTGATACTGAGACAAAACTGAGATTAAATGACACCGATACTGAGACAAAACTGAGATCAAATGACGCCGATACTGAGACAAAACTGAGATTAAATGACGCTGATACTGAGACAAAACTGAGACCAAATGACACCGATACTGAGACAAAACTGAGATTAAATGACGCTGATACTGAGACAAAACTAAAGACCAAATGACACACTGAGACAAAACTGAGATCAAATGATGCTGATACTGAGACAAAACTGAGACCAAATGACACCGATGCTGAGACAAAACTGAGACCAAATGACACCGATGCTGAGACAAAACTGAGATTAAATGACGCTGATACTGAGACAAAACTAAAGACCAAATGACACACTGAGACAAAACTGAGATCAAATGATGCGATACTGAGACAAAACTGAGACCAAATGACACCGATGCTGAGACAAAACTGAGATCAAATGTTGCGATACTGAGACAAAACTGAGACCAAATGATGCCGTTAGAGCTTTTGTTAAGCTATGTACACTTAGGTACACTTTTGAAATATAAGTGCTAGTATAAGTTTCTACTCTGTGGAGTGAAAACATAAATGCTGATAAATTAAATTTTACAAGTTTAATTTATGAGAAACTGAAAAAAGAAACTCGAATATCCAGCCAAAGTCTAATTTAAACCCAACCATACCGCGCTGGTTTAGTTTAACAGCCTCGCGGCTCACTGTAAGGAAACCCACCCACCTAGATTTATTCACAGTGGTGGTGAATGGAACCAGACATCCACCTGTAAACACTACCTCACTGAAAGTCCTTACATGACGCAGTTGAACACACAGCCTGGGACACTGATGATAGTTTTGTAACAGGGTTTTGGTCTAAAACATATTTTTACCAGTTTATTTGAACCCATTCTTGGTGGAGGGATACAAACAGAGTGCTATACAGCAAAATAGACCCTAAAGAAAACCTATAATTTCTAAATCTATGACTATTTTACCATCAACATTAAGACATGTGTAGGTTCACTGCTGGGTTTGATAGTAAATATTGGTGTTAGTATTAGTGTTGTACACGTAAATATTAGTGTTGTAGACATGATGGGACTAAATAATTAAATAATCGTCATTTATATTAAAATAAATAATAAACCCACAACTTTAAAGGGAAAGTCCATTGATCTTTTCCCCCCCAAAACTTAGCCCAAGCTCCCAAATCATTAATTTTAGGTGAAACTGTAACTGTTCTCAGAAAACTGTCTTTCTATTTTTTCTTTTGTTTTAGATTTTTTTATATCTTTTGTTGTTATACAGTGGTGGTGAATGGAACCAGACATCCACTTGTAAACACTACCTCACTGAAAGTCTTTACATGAAGCAGTTGAACACACAGATGATAGTTTTGTAATAGAGTTTTGGTCTAAAACATATTTTTATTAGTTTATTTTAACCCAATCTAGGTGGAGGGATACAAACAGAGTGCTATGCAGCAAAATAGACCCCAAAGAAAACCTATAATTTCTAAATCTATGACTATTTTACCATCAACATTAAGACTTGTGTAGGTTCACTGCTGGGTTTGATAGTAAATATTAGTGTTGTATCAGCTTTTATTTAAAGATTTAAAGTTGTACTAAAGCTTTTCACCAAACAGAGTTGTTCTATCAGTGTAATGATAAATTAATTAAGGGTGGTTATTTTTTTTATTATTTACATAAACAAAGTGTACTCTTCAGTCATTGAGGGCTAAATTTTAAGTTTGAAGGCACATATAACATTTTTATTTATTTTCCTCATCTATTCATTTAAGCCATTATCATTAACTCTGCTGTTATAAATATCAACATGGCCACGAATTATGTTTTAGAACGACTCCATTTGAATTTCTAAGAAACCGGTGGAGTTGCCCTTTAAGACAGACGCGCGCTAGCGAGCTGCTGTTGACAGGCCCGGTCACGTGACCCGCACTGGCGCCCCACCCCAACGGCGCAGGTGCAGCTTTAAAAAGTGACAAAACTAAAAACACACAAACTTTAAAAAAGGAATAAAAGCTCAGAAAACAAGAGAGAGTGAAAAGAAACGCGTGTTTTATCACCGAAAAACGAATAAAAGAACGAAAAGAGAGAAAAGAAAAGTAAGGAAAGTCACCTGTTCCACAATCTTTCTATATCTCTGAGTCGCCTGCTCGATGAGGTCGCGCACCATCCAGCCCTCCTTACAGGGCACGACCACCCGAGTCCGGCCGAAATTCACCGTCACCTTCATCCTCAGCGGCGAGGCACAGTCGAGGACACGAAGCGGGACGTGTGTGTTTACGCGAGCAGCCTGAGCTCCGGGCTCCGCTCCGGCTGGCCAGGTGTCATTATCGGTTAAACTCTCTCAGGTGAATCTCCGCGTCTCCTCCTCCACCAGCGTCTGTCCGTCTCCGAGTCAGACACGGGCTTCTTTTCCTCCTCTCCGAGGGTCCAAACTTTACTTTGTGGGGGTCGCGGTTGAGTATTTGGACTCTTTCTGTGGATAAAAAAAGTGTCCGCCGGTTTCAGCTGAACCGCCTCTGCCGTTTACGGAGCAAACCGGAAGCGCGAGGAGACGGTTAGCCCGAGGCTAACAACACTGCAGCTTTAGCAGCTTTAGCAGCTTTAGCTTCCACTTTTTCCCTCCTTTTCCAACTTTCCGTCTCTTTTCTGTCACCAAACAGTGTCCCGGCGTCAAGTTCTCACCAACATTTCTGTCAGAAATGTCACTTTTCTGTCAAAAATCTGCCGAAAATATCAAATAAACGCATTTTTACCAACTGCTTTAAAGGGGAACCCAATTTTGTTTTCAAACTTCTGAACAAGTTCCCAAGTCATTAGTTTGAGGTGAATTGGTTCGTTTTATTCAATTCTGTCCATTTCTGTGTAACTTTTGGTTTAAAATTTTGTATCTTTTTCTTTTATACAGTGGTGGTGATGGGAACCAGACGTCTAAAGGTATTCCCTGCAAAGGTTTCCACACAGAAACATATATAAACGTCATCAAATGGTGATAAATATGCTGCCTGGTGTCTGAGGCACTAATTTATGGTCACTGTGCATTAAGAAATGTCTCCAAAACCGGAGAACCAAAGGTTATTTGGCGTGTTTCTGTTGGTACGTTCATCATGAAGGTTTTACACAATGTAAATGGCAGCCGCTGCGTTCAAATGTTGCGGACACGCAATGTCATAAATGTAAGCGTAATATTATAAATAAATATCACAGTTTTGCAATTATAAATCTTATTTGAGGGCTACTGCCTGACAACACCTATCATGTATCCCTCCGCCACGAATATATTAAAATAAATGTATTGATACACATTTTAAGACAACACTTTATCAGAAAACTAAAATAAAGTGGCGTGTCGGACATCAGAAAAATAAAATGGTGCATATAAATAAAAATTGAGATACATGTTATTGTTTGGACATTGTTTTAAGAAGGTTTTTGTCTTGAATTGTAATTTTTCCAAACATATTCAGGACTTTAGATTATAATAATAATATAATTATTATAAAATATAATAATATTTTTATTTACATTGTATTAAATCAATGCCTGTTTTTACCATCATCAACATAGTGAACAGTCAGAAGACATGTATAGGTTCACTAGTGGGTTTGATAAATAAATAAAATGTCTATATAGTTGTAGACATGGAGACACCTTGTTCCCATCACCACCACTGTAAACGTCTACAATCAACCACTTCACACCGAACCTGCAATTGAGTAAAAATGTGGTCAAAAAGTGGAACTGAGATTTAAACACACTGTTCTACAAAAAGTTATTGAATTTGAATAGCATTGAACAATCAGGTACCTCTTTTTTACTTACACAACCAAAGGTTTATTGAAGTGGCAGATTCCAAATTTACTAAGCGGTATGCTTTAGTGCCCCCTGAAGGGCTGCGGCCCCCAGAACCACTCAGATCTACTCCATTCTCAAGTAAGGGTATTGTTTTTTTAGTGAAATAGAAGCTCAAGCAGAAGTGAGAGCAGCCTGAACGTCTAGCAGGTCAAACACCTTCACAGTACCTCCAGTGTAAATCAACAGAGGAACTGGACGAAGGCCAGTGGTCTGTTAGTTCTTCTCTTTTTGGGTAATTTTCACTCTGAAACCAAAGGCTAAAGCTCACACGTGAGGAAATGGGAAGTGACAGGTGTGAAGAAGGTGTAGATTCTTTCTCTGCAGTTACAGATGTTGAAGTAAAAGTTTGAAAGTCCAACAGAAAGTATATTTAAATACACGTCACTGACTAAGAGTGCACTTAGAGTTGCTTGGTTTCGGTACGACAAGAACTGGTATCTAAAAAGGTGTAAATTATAAACAAAGAGCCCAAAGTAAACTTGAAGGCTAATTTTACCAACAGCCTGTTGGGTGTCCAGACATCACCAACCTAAGCGGCAAGCTCTAGCACGTCCCAGCACTTTGGTCACTCTGGATTTCTGGACATCTTCGTTGTTTACCACATTGCAAGTGATGCAAAAGACACTTTAATATCATGAAAATCTGGCCAGAGCATCTGTACTGAGACGCATTTGTACCAACTGGAATTGGTTGGGATTAATAAAAAAAATTGACTTCATGTGTTTATATATATATTTATTTATTTATTTATTTATTTTTTTTTTTGTATCTACATACAATCTGGATATGCCAAAACCGGATTTGAGTGGTTTGGTGTTTGCAGAGACTACACCACGTCTACAAATATAGACAATTTATTTGCCAACAAAACCACCAGTGAGGCTACACGTATCTACACGTGCTCATGTGTAATATTGATGATGGTAAAATAGTCATATATCTGAATAATACTTTTGTTTCGGGGACTATTTTGCCTCCCTCCACCATGAATGGGTGAAAATTAATGTATTAAAAATACATTTTAAGACAAAACCTTATCGTAAAACCATGTGTCAGGTGGCGTATTCATAGCGAATTCATATAATAACTTTCTGTCAGGGAGCTTTTAGAGGTGGACGTCTGGTTCCATTCACCACCACCAAGTTTCTCATTTCTCTCCAAACGGCTCTGAACAACTTTGCTCACATCTCAACCGTTCAGATGCAGAATTTCAGCTAAATCGGTGGAGTTCCTCTTTAAGGCCTTCTGTGTGAGTGATTGCTTTCATTATCTTGTTTTTGTGCTCCGGTAAAGTTACGGAGTGATTAAAAACCCATTAGGCTCTTCCGGAATGCTCTAGTTGTTGGTGTTACCATTAACGCCAAATGACTGTTTCCTTAAATAACATTTACAGAGCACATCCCACCGAAGACAAATAGAATAGAAAAATAGACCCTTAGCATGAATGATAAATGAAACCCTACGTTTTGGCACACTGTGTTGTTCTAATACACACCGTATGCCATGCACGACACGCATACTATTAGCTGAGTGGCTTCGTAACCTAATGTTTCATGTATGGATGGAACAAATTGACCACAACACAGTCCTCATTAACTTCCCAATGAATTGAAAACGTGTCCCAGCATCTTTCCCTTGTCATGCATAATAAACATAGAATAGAATACAGCTTCCTTATTTGTTAATAGTGTGTGTGTGTGTGTGTGTGGCAGGCAGTTCTGTTAATCAACTACCACGGTGGAGTTTTTTCACTTTTTATTTGTTGACTCAAATCACCGCTCAGATTAAATAGTTGCCTGAATTGTTTCTGACTCCTGATAGCCAGCGTTCCTGCGGTGGGAAGACATGTCATAGCTGAGCGAGCCGAGAGGCCCCGACGTTGACGTTGGGGTGGGCTGGTGTGGGGGTGTTCTTGTTTGAACTGGAGGAATTCCCAAACACAGCCTGAGGGAAAAGAGCCCGGGCCAGCCTGACAGCAGTAAACGCTCGAGTAAAGCAGGGAGATAAAAACTGAAACGCGTGTAAATGCCAAAAAGGAAACGGACGATGAGAAACACGAAACCTGAACCTGAGCTGAGACGCTCGTCTGGCATTTTCTTTAGCACTTTTTTTTTTTCTCATATTTCAAATATTTGTGCACTGAAAGGTTCACCACTGTTCCCACAGCTATTCCTCAGAAATGACTGCTTTTGTAAACACATCAGATCACTGATGTACTCTCGTCTTTGTTCTGCTCTCTTCTGTTTTACATTTGTTCTTTTCACCAATGGACTATTCTATTGTGTTCTAGTTTCAAGTTCAAGTTTCAAGTGTATTTGTCATTTGCACGTAATGATAGGACATATATATGTGTGTGTACATTGGGTTACATAATGGTGTGTACTTATATATATATATATATATATATACACACTACGGCTCAAAAGTTTTGGATCATTTCATGCAATTTTCATGCAATTCACAAACAATATTGTCCATTTCACAATTAATGTAAGTGTATCAGATGATTTTTAAAGAATAAAAATGTTTGTATTAAAGTCTATTTTTGTATAGAGGCTTATTTTGCATATAGTCCTATTATCAGTAATTCTCAGTCCTCTGTCTAAATCTCCTGGTACGACCACCAATCCAAGTTAAGGATGTTATTGGACTAATTGGTTGTTAGGACACTCTTGCTCAATTGTGATCACAGCTGAAAAACATTCTACTAATAAGTGAGTATAAAAGGGAGAACAACATTCTAGGTTAGTTTAGTATCTGAAGATCAGCAGTTGATGGCTTGCTGACCGACTCACAATGACCAGAAAGAAACAACTTTCTTTAGAGACCCGTCAGTACATTGTTGTGTTAAGGAAGAAGATACTCCATTAAAACAAGAACATTTCACTGTGATCCCAAACTTTTGAGAGGTAGTGTATATATATATATATATATATATATATATACTGTTTTAAGTGCACACACACACAGTGATATTGTCTATAGCAGTGATATATCTATCTATTCTATTATTCTCTGTTCTGTTTCATCATTGTTCTGTTCTTTTATTTTAAAACTGGTTACATTGTATTGTATTCTGTTCTACTGTTCTGTTCCACTCTGGTATTATGTATTGTATTGTGCTTTGTTCTTGTTATTACTACTTGCTGTAGTTCTGTTGTCTTCTTTTTTTTGTTCTCTCTTGGTCTGTTTTGTTCCACTCCACTCTATTCTATTCTATTTCATTTTATTCTACTGTTTACATACAGCAAACATTCACAAACATTATTTTACAATTACAATAAGTAATTTGCTCTGCTTTAATTCAGTCCATTTAATTCAATTTTATTTTGTTCACCACTGCTCTGTTCTATTTTATTCCATTCTATTTATTTACACTCTGTCTTATTATTATATGCTGTAGTTTGCTCTGTTCTATTTTATTCCATTCTATTTATTTACACTCTGTCTTATTATTATATGCTGTAGTTTGCTCTGTTCTATTCAATTCTATTCTATTCTATTCTGTTCATTTACATTCTGTCTTATTATTATATGCTGTAGTTTGCTCTGTTCTATTCAATTCTATTCTATTCTATTCTGTTCATTTACATTCTGTCTTATTATTATAAACTGTAGTTTGCTCTGTTCTATTCTGTTCATTTACATTCTGTCTTATTATTATAAGCTGTAGTTTGCTCTGTTCTATTCAATTCTATTCTATTCTATTCTGTTCATTTACATTCTGTCTTATTATTATAAACTGTAGTTTGCTCTGTTCTATTCAATTCTATTCTTTTCTATTCTATTTATTTACACTCTGTCTTATTATTATATGCTGTAGTTTGCTCTGTTCTATTATATTCTATTCATTACATTCTGTCTTATTATATGCTGTAGTTTGCTCTGTTCTATTCTATTCAATTCTATTGTATTCATTTACATTCTGTCTTATTATATGCTGTAGTTTGCTCTGTTCTATTCTATTCTATTCATTTACATTCTGTCTTATTATATGCTGTAGTTTGCTCTGTTCTATTCTATTCTATTCTATTCTATTCATTTACATTCTGTCTTATTATTATATGCTGTAGTTTGCTCTGTTCTATTCTATTCTATTCTATTCTATTCTATTCTGTTCATTTACATTCTGACTTATTATTATATGATGTAGTTTGCTCTGTTCTATTCTATTCTATTTTATTAATTTACATTCTATTTTTATTCAAATCTGCTAAAGATTGCTGTGTTCTGTGCTAATTCATTATACTCTATTTTGTTCTGTTTTTTTCAGTCCTGTTCTACTTCATTCGTCTCTGTTTTATTTTATTCCTCTCTGTTCTTTTATATTCTGTTCCACTTTGTTTTTTACTTGTTCTATTCTATTCGACCCGGTGTATCTACAACTTCTTCTGCATCTTGCTGTTCTACTCACCATCCACTCCTCAGTCTTTTTATATTTTCATAATCATGCCAAGTGTGCCAAGGCTGCTGCAGTCATATCATTTAAAATGCTTCCTAATTAGCTGGTATGAAAGAGGATCCAAGATTATACTTTTACTTCTCCCCATCTCCCCCTCCGTCCACCCCGTCAGTGGGCACACCCGGCAAGCCAGATGGAGATGAATTGTTTTAATGACTGGGAAGTTTTGAAATATGAAGCAGAAAGACACCACCAAAATAAACTGGCCAGAAAGTGGCCCCTGTGTCCTGGTGTTGGGTCAGCCCAGCTCTGCAGTGACGGCATATAGACTGCAACAGCCCATTCCAGACACTACCATCTGTGGGGGCGAGAGTGCCAGTCACGGTGTAACCGCGCTTTCCCCTGACGGTCTATTCGTTCCCATTGGCGACTGCACAGCGCGTTCGCTTAACTATTCAGACGAAATAATGGCCTTCCGTGTTCCTTTACCATGAAAATGAAACGAGAAAACCTGGGAAGGAAAATGTTTTTGGCACACACGTCGGCTCGTGATGGAGTCAACAGTTTCACAGCGGGCGTCGCACTCCAGTTCATGGAACACTTGTAAAACAACTGTGACAGATGTGCCAATCGTTTAAAATTGCTTAGCCCAGCACAGAGTTAATGGAGCTGATATAACTGCCCAATGACTATAACCATTAAACAACATCCCTGATGACAGGCCTCAGGAGATGGAGAGGAACCTCGCAATTGCTTTCTTCATCTGCATTTACTGAAGCCAGCACGAAAAGCTTTGTGTAACCAAGTGTCAATACAGCTAAGCTCTTTGTTAGAAGGCAAATATTGAAATGTGGATTACAGGTACACGTCATGTATCCACCAGTATTACCGTAGACTCTCTTCAGAAGCTATAGCACTATGATGCTAACCTTGATGCTAGGTGCCATGTATATGTATGTATATTGTTACAGTTAGTTGAATAGCTAGAGTTCAGTACACAGAACTGTACATACCATGAACTTCAAACACTGTTTTTCCTCCTTCAAATACAAACCCTGCAGCTACAAAGGAGGGACGATAAAACGGGTCGAGCTCAAAATCCTAAACTGTCACGTAACAGACTCATTAGTATTTACAACCCCAACATTTACATACAATCACAACAGAGCACCAGTAAACAAATTAGTGGGCTCATACTCCAAACATTAGGGGGCGACAGAAACTGAACAGTCCCTCATCCCTCTTCACTCCTTACCAGTCTAGAAGAAACGTTACAAGTTCAACATCAAACAACTTCATCCCGTTACTCTTGGAAAGTATCTTCAGTGGTGGAAACAGCACCAATGGATGCTCTTGTTCTGCTTCTATTTATATCACTTCTTTTCTTTGCTGTCAAATGTGTTTTCTTGCCACCAGTAGGCAGCAGTGGTCACTCAACAAGAGATTTAGCCATCGTTGCCTTTACTCTTCCTTAAATGCTCTAACCAAGAGGAGGACCTTCAAAGTGGTATTATAAGATAGAACTTCTAACTTTACTTGATACTGGAACCAGGAGCTGAGAAACCAGGAGGGATGGGGGTGGACGTGTCCCACCCAATATCGGAGACTCCCAAAAATGAAACCACAGAAAAAGCGAAAACAGTTTAAAAAACTTTTGTTTCGGCAGCCTTCGTAATTCATACACATGTTTGTTGTTTGCAACTGGCTCTGGTTGTTAGGTGGTCTTTCACTGTGTTAAGGCTAGTGTTGATGCCTGTTCAGAAATATCCTGCAGTCAGCAGCTTCATTGACTCGAGCTCTCGCCTCGCTGGAGCGTCTGGTAGCTCACGCCAGCTTTAAACGCGAACTCCGTGATGAGAGCAGTGAACAGCAACGATGACCATATATACTACAATAAAACAGCTTTAGTATAATGTGTTGTTATGGTAACAGACTAGGAGGGTTTGGGTTAGCTAACGTTTATATTAACTTTAGTCAGAAAACACTCTGAAACATAAAGTTACAGTACTCTCTGACCACGCCCCAAACTGCAGACTGTTACTACACTACATACATAAAATAATAAAATATAATAAATAAAATAAATTAATTAATGAATAAATTAAAGGACTCCATCGTTAGAAGTGCTGTCAGTAGTGTAGTGTGTAATGTTCCAGAGGGCGCTGTTTGGGACACAGCCTTACTGTCTAACATTAATGTTCGCCTTGTCTAGTCAGGAAACCTTAACATACCTTTCTTTATCATTTAATTTCAGCACTATACCACCAAAGATAATAATATATATTTTAATTATATGTGTATATAATCCAGACATTGTATGTATAATTTAAAAGTTTTCTGACAGCAGTAGCATGTAATGTGGAGAATCTAGTTTAGTTTGTAAAGTGATCTTTAATTAGATTTATCTAATAATAAACAGACGTACAGATGTTTTATTTTAAATGTTTTATTTTGTTTATTTATTTGTAATTTACTGTAATTCCACTAATGTTCTACGTCACTATACATACAGTGATTTACTACCTTATCTACAGTGGAATCAGCTGATAGATAGATAGATAGATAGATAGATAGATAGATAGATAGATAGATAGATAGATAGATAGATAGATAGATAGATAGATAGATAGATCGATCGATCGATCCCTTTGGGAGGGTTCCTTCAGGGAAATTAAGATTCCAGTATCATCATCACAGTTAACACACAAGAAACATATGAAAGGAATATAAATTAAGAAATCCAATGTACTTAATATAGAAAAATCTAACTGGGGACGTATTGCACACTATTATTGCACTTGTTTAATGTTACCAATGTTATTGCACTTTTTTAATGTTAATGTTTAAAAACTGTAATAGGTAATATAGGTAATATTTGCTCAATACACTTACAGACTTCACATAACTCACACTTGAGAAATGTAGTTAATTTTGAAAAATTTAAATGCAAGGAAAATGTAAATCAATAGCTTACCCACTGCGTCAGCAGGAATTCACCACTGATCTCTGAGTTTCTAGCCTTTAATCACAATAATGGTTTCCAGTGTTATCAGTGTCTATCACTGCAGTGGTAGTGGCTTTGTCTGAGAACAGGCTGGATTATCTTTCAGCCTGACTGCTGTGTCCATTACGGCTACATGGGCCACAGGTGAGCAATGAGTGTTATTTCCTAGCAGATGGGTCAAGGCCCAGGCTGTTGGGTAGGCAGAAGCGAGACACAGAATTTTTTATCTCTCGCCTTTTGGGAAATAGGCTACGTGGAGCAGAGGAAGAAGCGTGTGGTGAACCACTTAAACACATCAAGCCACGTACAACGATGGACGTACAGCAGAGGCTTCAATCTGACGGTAGAAATTCAGCTTCATCAGGAAAATCAAGAGGAAATTACAGTAAATAAACCAAAAAAAAACCAAAATAATGTAAACACTTCATAAAACATTTATTCGGTTCGCATAGTAGGCTTATAATAATAGACTATAGGCCATCAGTTGCCTCATAGTTTGTCACCCCCCACCATTTTTCTGTCAATCACTGGCATGAGAGTCCCACGGAACCACCACTAAGCAGGTATCATTAAGGTGGTGTATTGCAGTGACAGTTACACAGCAGAGACATGGTTTGTTGTACTGGTATGAGTGGATCAGAGAGCTGAGGTTTGTGTTGGGGTTTCTAAACACTGTCTACACTTACTGTACATTTTAATATAAGCCTATATAGTGCCCCACGAAATTGATATAGTATGCCCCCTTTGTTTTTAGTTTGATGTAAACCAGGACAATAGAAATTGTCAAACGTTTTTGATTCAGGTATAGTGGAAAAATAGTTTCTTGACACCAGAAATGTTGAAAAAACGCTAGATTTTTTAAAAGATTGCATACATTTAAAGCAACAAGATTTTATTTAACTAAAACTAGCAACGTAATTGGAAGACATAACAATTATGATGGTGTGAGAAAGGCCTCTACGTATGTTGCAGAGATCCCTACTGAAGTTAGCACACTAACCATCTAACAAGTCACGTAACACCACTTTGTACCATAAGTATACTTCTTCATCCTCTCATGTTGGACTGACTCCACACCTCACCTCTTGTTAATCACATTGGTTCACTGGATGGATGTGTGTGTATATATATATATATATATATATATATATATATATATATATATATATATATAAACAGCATTTCCATATAAATAGATTATTTAGAAGATTATGTATTTTATCTCTAATGACAAAACATACTATACAGAACCATCACAACTGTCACCACTGTGATGAGAATGGTCCACCACCCACATAATATCTGGTCAGTGGTGGTCCTGTGGTGGCTTTTTTCCACTGATGGTTGGAGGCTGATAAACTGTACAGCACCAGGTGGGCCACAGTGAGTAACTGTAAACGTCCATGTACGTGGTAGATGTTTATGAAATGGCCAGTAAGCGTATGTGTGATGTTTTTCTTTCATTTCTGCATCTAATTCAGTTCCTCCTCCATTTATACACTCAGCGTATATCTTTAAATAATCTTGTGGTCTAATTGAATAACTGTGGGTTGAGAGATTCACACTAACACACTGTGTTAAACTAAACCGCCTAGTTTTGCCAAATGTCTAAACTTGTTTTACTGCATACTGTGGTGTGTTGGTTACAAGCCAGGTGTAGTAAAATAGTGTGGCTGAAACCAAGTGAACACACGTTTAGGCAGGACTAAGGTTTAATAGTGGCCGTAATACCTGCTGCAGGTTTTGAAGACACGTCTCGCTGGAAGTTCCTGTTTTAAGGTGGAAGTGGGCACTTTTAGGAGGTAGACCTTCCCAGCAGGCCACTGTCCAACACCAGAACCGCAAACAGAGAAGATCTAAAGTACACCGAGAGTCTGTTTAAACAGAGGTCAACTTCCCATTTAACTCAGGGTCAGCACTTCCCTCGTGATAATGCGCTTCTACATGCCAGCAAACCTGTCAGACGGCTTTCATTTGTTCAGACTGTTTGGGCTGTTCATCTCGACGCACGTCAACTAGATCATGAATAGATTACCAGGTCTAGACAAAGGCCAACTTTAATACCCACTGAGTGGTGTTGTCCACTACGCTATACTAGCCACATAGTATATAAGTCATAATCACATTGCTCAACAAAACACTTACAACAGTATTAATAGAGTAAGTAGAGCTTCTACATACATCCCTTTCCAAGCTTCTCCTTCTATAAACAACCCAGTATTATTTATAGTTCTCATCTAATACCTGCTTTGACTGCTCAGTACTTCATTAAGCTAAATCAAGATTTGCTGCTGAAGGAACTGAATACATTCATACAATGTCTGGGGCGTCCAGAAGAAATCTGGAACCTAACTTTGTTCTTCAAACTGGAGCTCAAGATCTGATCTACTTCTCTCACAATAACATATTCATGATACTTTGTATTGTATCTGGGTGATTCTTCAATTGCGGGCTCTTTTTGCTATCTTAACTTTTAAAGTTTTTAAAAAGTAATGCATTTTTTTATAAAGTTTTATAAAGTAATGCATTTCACTTGAATTTCATTATAAAATCACACTGTTAGACTTAATTATAATTAATTTCTACATAATTTAAAAGATACTGATGGTGAAATTGAAAACCTGTCATTACCATCAACAAATGTCATTACCATCTCAACAGGTTATGTCTTGGTAATGACGTGTTGTGGTAATGACAGTTTTCACTTTTTTAAGAAAAAAGCTAGCTAGGCCATGGATTTGCTAAAATTAGTTAACAGCTAGTACAAGCTGCTCTTTAAATCAACATAAATAAATAAATAAATAATGTGTAAATGTAATGTTTTGTTGTAAATAAATAAATAATGTGTAAATGTAATGTTTAGTTATAAATAAATTAATAAATAATGTGTGAATGTAATGTTTAGTTGTAAATAAATAAATAATGTGTAAATGTAATGTTTAGTTGTAAATAAATAAATAATATGTAAATGTAATGATGAGTTGTAAATAAATAAATAATGTGTAAATGTAATGTTTTGTTATAAATAAATAAATAATGTGTAAATGTAATGTTTAGTTGTAAATAAATAAATAATGTGTAAATGTAATGTTTAGTTGTAAATAAATAAATAAATAATGTGTAAATGTAATATTTAGTTATAAATAAATAAATAATGTCTAAATGTAATGTTTTGTTATAAATAAATAATGTGTAAATGTAATATTTAGCTATAAATAAATAAATAATGTGTAAATGTAATGTTTTGTTATAAATAAATAAATAATGTGTAAATGTAATGTTTAGTTTGAAATAAATAAATAATGTGTAAATGTAATGTTTTGTTATAAATAAATAAATAATGTGTAAATGTAATGTTTAGTTTGAAATAAATAAATAATGTGTAAATGTAATGTTTTGTTACAAATAAATAAATAATGTGTAAATGTAATGTTTTGTTATAAATAAATAAATAATGTGTAAATGTAGTGTTTAGTTGTAAATAAGTAAATAATGTGTAAATGTAATGTTTTGTTATAAATAAATAAATAATGTGTAAATGTAATGTATAGTTGTAAATAAATAAATAATGCAAAAGTTCCCCTAATTGAAGAATCACCCATTTATGTTTATTTGCATCTGTTCCAATGATCTGCTGGTGTAGATACAGTTATTGATAAGATAAAGGCTTTTAAAAACAAACAGCTCAGCTGCCAAAAACTGCCAAAGACTGTAAGGTGTCTGTTTATGGAGCAGGCCCCACCCTTCAAAAGAATGAGCCAATTAACTTGTTGCAAATGGGAAAGAGTCAGTGCCCCCAACCCCGCCCCCTTCCATTAGGGAGACCTACAAGAGCACAGTAGCCTGAATAAGCCAGTAAAACATGATTTTCTGCATAACTGAGCCAAGTGCTATTTTTTTGTCCATTTTTTTCCAGTGAATTTAATTTTTTTCCAGTTTTTATGATTGGATCTTCAGTTTTGAGTCGCTACCCAGTCAGAGAAATAGAAGTCCAGTCTTGTATGGCCACAAATAACTGCCTGGCAGTGTTGGACATTCCAGTGATTTAAATTTAATCTATGTACCTACGTACATAATTACTGGCTCAAAAAGACAATGACAAGAAATTCCTAGTATAATGTTTATCTATTTCAATGAGAAAATATATTTCAAATAAAAAAGAGGTTAAATTGTGTAAGTGTTATGTTTCTAACTGTTCTGGGTTGCGGTTGTCACATCAATAGTTGGTTAATCCTGATTACAGAAAACATTGTTAATAATCCCACAACAAAAACGTGGTGGTGGGCTCTGATATTGGGCGGGGCAGCGGGTATTTTTCCCCCAAATGCAATACAGAAAGTTTGAATATTCAGCCTCTCAAGATAGAAATTTTGTTCAGCAGTTTAGTTCCTATCCTAATTTAATTATAAAGCCTCAGTTCGCTGTCCTAAGAAAAGCAAGTAGCTTTAAAATGGAATCCTTACAGCAGAGAACAAAAACTCTTTTCTTTTAATGTGAGTCAATAAAACCAGAACCAGATTTATTTAGGGTTTTGATGGATGTATTTGGTCTGTATGTTCAAAAAAAGGTAGATGTTTAGATTTCTGTTTGGTCCATCCAGCTTGGGCTATAGTTGGACCAATATCCTATATCTATTTGTAGATTTCTATTTTTAAACTAAATAACAGCCCAATAAATCAACATCCATATGACGTCTGGTGTTTGGGGGCTACACACCTCTATTCCTGGAGGGCTGGTGTCCAGCAAACACTAATTATATACTGTTAATTGCCAGTAGGAATGTTTGGGAAATCTCCCAAACTGTATTAGACAAAAGCCCACCACACTGTGAAAAATTTGCTGCCAGTACTTTACTGTTATTCTACAGTAAATCTACTGTAATTTATTTTACCAGTATTGTACTGTAAATTAAATAATATATATATATATAGTATATGACAGTAAAATAACTGTATTTATGGTACTAGCTAACTAGCTAACACCGTTCAAGCTACAGTTTCTAAATTTAGTCACTAAATGGAACAGACCTAACTAACAACATCTTATATCTTAAAAGTTTAACAATTATACTGACAAAACCACATCACTGTAAACTTTAGGAGACACAACGTTAACAGCTGACGTTAACGTGTCGGTTGTAAATGCACCAGCTCGCGTCTCCTCGTCTAAGAACTGATTTAGATGATCCTTCTTTATTTTACGAATAAACACAAAACACACAATACACAATCCTGCACTGATTGAATGAGCTGAAACTTTGTAACTTAATTGAGTAGAAGCAGTTTGGACAGTTTAATAAAAAAGGGTTATCAATAAAAAGAAACATTAGTCTGTAATCTCCAGTACGAGTTTGATGGATAGTGACTGGACTGTAAAGGGATGATGGTGGATGCACTGTAATGCATTGCTGTAAATGTACTGTGGATATGCAACGATATCTTACTGTTTTTAATAATAATTGTAAAATACTGTTAAATACACTGCATATGTTAATTAACAGTAATGTAATCAGTTGTCCAATAACAGCAAATAACTGTAATTTATCAGCTAATACAGTATTTTCTGTCGACCTATTGAAATATACACCATTATCCCTTTACAGTCCAGTCACTATCCATCAAACAAAGTTTCAGCTCATTCAGTTAGTGCAGAATTATGTATTGTGTGAATTGTGTTCATTCATAAAATAAAGAAAGATAATGTAAATCAGTTCTTAGACGAGGAGACGCGAGCTGGTTCAGCTGTGGTGGTCCCCGTGAAACTCAAGAAAAAGGTAGCTGTTAACGTTAGGTCTCCTAATGTTTGCAGCGATATGGTTTTGTCAGTATAATAATTAAACTTTTAAGATATAAGATGTTGTTAGTCAGGTCTGTTTCATTTAGTGTCTAAATTTAGCAAAGAAACTGTAGCTTGAATGGTGAATGATGCTATAGCTAGCTAGCAGGCCGGCTAGTTGGTTAGTACCATAAATATGAAGTTATTTTACTGTCATATACTGTAATTCAATTTACAGTACAATACTGTTAAAATAAATGACAGTAGATTTACTGTAAAATAACAGTAAAGTACTGCCGTCTCTGCTGCCAGTATTTTACTGTTAATTTACAGTGAAATTTTTTACAGTGTATTTCAAAAGATTGACAGAAAATTCTGTATTTTGCTTATAAATTACAGAATTTTCTGTTATTGGGAAACTGATTGCATTACTGTTAATTTAGATAGGCTATGTGATTATTTAACAGTATTTTACGATTATTATAAAAAACAGTAAGATACTGTTGTATATCCACAGTACATTTACAGCAGTTCGTTACAGTGCAGGACCTGTTATAATCACTTACCTTAACGTTAAAAACGGGAGGACTGTTTCTGATCAAATAGCCAATGAGCGTAGGTACACATTTAGATGTACCCAATAAACTGGCCACTCGCTCGCAATGGAAGACCTTTTCTGGGAGCCAACTCTGAATTAGCTTCTTGGCTGAAGTTCAGCCATTTGGATTCCTTCTATCAGTCTTCCCTCCAGATATTCCCGGTCCAATCCATTTAATCTGTCATCGCTACAGACGGAGACGGAGCGGCAGACATATTGTCTTTATGCTCAGTTACAGCAGACAGGGCTGAGGCTTGGCTTGGCGTGACAATCTCATGCTAACAGATAGAGCTCGGGCCTCTGTTTTCAATCGCTAGCTGAGACTTTGTGGCCAGCTCCGTGTCTTCGCTGCTGGTTAAGCTTAGTGGTTTTCCTGCTCCAGCTTTTGCAACACAGGTCTTGAAGTAATTAGCCACGGAGGACACAGGGACAGAGTCGTCACTGGCGTTCAAGGTGATTTTTGTTTTTAAATCTGTTTTGAATCAGAGAAAAAAATACTACTTGCTGATTAGCTTCCAGACTTCAGACCCTACCGTATAAATTAACATATCCACTCGCAGTTTGTGGTTTAAACCACAAGCCCTGGTCTACAGAAAGAGAAGCACTATCCTGAGATGCATGTGTAGTGAACACCAAGGCAACAGTTCAGGCCTACATGCTTGACCCCTACAGTGAGGGGGTCCAGTGGATATGGTCTGCTGCAGGAGGGGCATTTAGCTACCATGGTTTTGGTCCACTTGTTGCCTTAGAGCAGTTGTCTCAGACCCTAGTCCTGGAGATCTACCTGGAGTGGAGTATTGTAGCTTCTTCTTGCCACCAAAATGAAGATAGAGACCAGTTCCGAGTAAATGCTTTATTCTTGAAGATAACGCAGCACAGACATGATCTGAGAAGATCTGAGAAAGATCTAAACTCAACCAGCAAACACACCCTATCTAAGTCTACAGGTCCAACTGGCCCTAATAACACGGTACGTCCTTATCTTCTGGGTTTGGGGCACCTTGGGAGGTTCCTGCCATAAAACACAGGATCTGCTGAGCCATAAACTTTATGGAGGTCATCTGTATAAAAGAGCTTTAGCTGACAGGCGTGGTATGTAAGAAATATTTACAACTGTAGCCATATGGAAAAATATATTTTTAAAAAATTTTTATTGTATTTATTTGTGTTTGTGGTTTTTTTATTTGTAGCTTGTTTTAAAAGTACAACAACTACACTGAATAAACTGTGTTTTACAACATACGTTTCATTAACCATGGTGTTACAACAGTGTTCACAAAAAATTTATGTATTTCAAATAAACTAGTTATCAAATCCCCCCGACTGTCTTTTCACTGTGTATGAATAATTTTCATTGATCAGTATATACAGCACTTGCTTTGCATGTTAAAGGTTTGTATTTTGGTATTTACATACATTTAAATTTTCAAATGTACTTCATAAATACATTTTCATGCATTTATTTTTGTGTGACGCATTTCCATGTGCAGTATTTCCCCATGTAAATGTATTTAAAAACAATATTTGGAAATACATTTTAGTGTTGATGGTATATATTTGAAATGACATAGACCCATCTATACATCTACAGTAATGTTCCATACTGTTATTTTATATTTTATATATTTTATAAGTATCAGTAATAAAATGTACACATATACACTAATGTTAAATGCTGTAATTTTATATACAATATTATTAACAAAACTTAGATTTGTCTATATATGTAAACTAATGTTCCATGCTGTTATATATGATATTTGTTATTAAACGTAGACTCGTCTATACATATACATTAATGTTCACTAATGTTAAATGCTGTAATTTTATATAAAATATTATTAATCAAGCGTAGATTAATCTATTCATATACACTAATGTTCCATCCTGTTATTTTATGTACAGTATCAGTAATAAAACATAGACTCATCTATGCACTAATGTTAAATGTTGTTATTATATATACGGTATTAGTTTAGAAATGTAGACTAGTATATACATATACACTAATATTCCATACTGTCATTTTATATATAATATTATTAATAAAATGCAGACTCATATACACTAAATTCCATGCTGTAATTTTATTTACATTATTATTAATAAAACATAGACTCATCTATACATATACACTAATGTTAAATGCTGTTAGTTTACATACATTATTATTAATAAAACATAGACTCGTCTATACATATACACTAATGTTCCATGCTGTTATTTTCTATACATTATTATTAATAAAACATAGAGTTGTCTATACATATACACTAATGTTCCATGCTGTTATTTTCTATACATTATTATTAATAAAACATAGAGTTGTCTATACATATACACTAATGTTCCATGCTGTTATTTTATATACATTATTATTAATAAAACATAGACTCGTCTATACATATACACTAATGTTCCATGCTGTTATTTTCTATACATTATTATTAATAAAACATAGACTCGTCTATACATATACACTAATGTTCCATGCTGTTATTTTCTATACATTATTATTAATAAAACGTAGACTCGTCTATACATATACACTGATATTCCATGCTGTTATTTTCTATACATTATTATTAATAAAACATAGAGTCATCTATACATATACACTAATGTTCCATGCTGTTATTTTATATACATTATTATTAATAAAATGTAGACTCGTCTATATATACACTAATATTCCATGGTGTTATTTTATATACATTATTATTAATAAAACGTAGACTCATCTATACATATACACTAATATTCCATGCTGTTATTTAATTTACATTATTATTAATAAAATGTAGACTCGTCTATACATATACACTAATATTCCATGCTATTATTTTATATACAATTTTTATTAATAAAACATAGACTCGTCTATACATATACTCTAATGTTAAATCCTGTTATATTATATATACGGTGTTAGTTATAAAACATAGACTCATCTATACATACACACTAATGTTCCATGCTCTTATCTACAGTATTAGTTATAAAACGTAGACTCATCTATACATACACACTTAAGGTAAATACTGTTATGTTATATATGGTGTTAGTTATAAAACATAGACTCGTCTATACATACACACTGATGTTCCATGCTGTTATCTTATCTACAGTATTAGTCATAAAACGTAGCCTCCCATTGTTTGGATGTTTTATGGAATGTTAGAGATTGCTGAATGCTGTTGAGTACTTGACCGCTAGCTGTTCGTCGCTTCCTCCACAGTGTCTAAGAAGCCTTAAGTTGAGCATTTAACCACTTCGACCAATAAGCCGCAGTAAGACCACCGTCCTCAGGCACGTTTTTGAACAGGCCATTGTGAACTACAGGGGGAAACTCATGTTGACAAGCACGTCATCGTTCTGCTTCTACTCCTGTAATCACTCACTTGTGGCCAAAACACAGCATTTACACACATCTACAGATGCCAGGGACTGGGCCGCTTCCCGCGCTGAGCTGATTAAAGACAGGAGGACTGATTGGTTAAGCGCTGAGGTGGGAGTTGAGGCTGGAACTAAATATTTAGCGAAATCCTTGACCCGAGACAATGATGTAAGCCATATGCCAGCGTCGGCGTAGCCAAATGAATTACAGCCAAGATCCTCCGGGGGTGCGCATTCATCCGAAATTCATTCCATCCTTCATTTGTACCCAAAGAAAAATCCCTGAAACCGCGCTGACTGTAGGAAGATATGTTTGGACAAGGATAATGGGATGCTATATGGGATCTCTTTGATTTTCCATGTACATGAGAAAGGCCTCGCAGAGTGCATCAAGTCGACTCGAGCCAACGTCTTATGCAAGCGGCCTACCAGCAGCCCGGCGAATGCTTTTGTGCTGGGATCACTGCAACCCCAAAAGAGAAGTCTGAATGCCCTTGAACTTCAAAGGAAACTCCTTACGCCGTCATTCAGACGTGGATTAACTTCAGCGAATGCCGTAATGTTGACCTACCCACACAGGCAGACGGTGAAGTGATTAACAACTAGGCAAAGATGTGCTGAACTCCCAACAGAGCAAAGTAGATCATGCATCGTGCAGTATGTTAGAAATGTAATAGTTAAAGATTATGCTAAATGTATGGTTGTTGGGTCAACAAGTTTTGTGCAAAGTAATTGCTAATATTTAAGAAAGACCAAAAAATCCAATTAATAGTGCGTCAACCAGTCAGTCATTAGCTTAGAAAACTGTTAAACTAGTTAATCTAGTCAGATATAGTAGCCTTAGTAGATTATAGATTTAACAGGATTCACAGTTTTGTACCTGGGTTCAAATACAGGGGGTCCTGGGGCGTCCCAGACCTCCTAATGAACCTCTTGGATCAACGTCTCAAAGTCAATATTCTGAGAGTCACTGTAAGTAAACTGCTAAGTAAGTATGACGTTATGCTGTCATTGTTTCGCTGCTTCACCTCCAATGGGTGAGCTTCTATCTTCTTAACTTACTCAAGCCGCAAACTGGTTCACCCAGTTGGTCCTTCATAGCCCAGTATCTGTAATTAGGCCCAGGATAACTTTACAGTATACTTTATATTATATATTTGTAAAACTGAAAACTCGCCCAAGAGTTTGGTGGAATGATTACTGATTTCTTAGACTGAACCAACTAGAAAAGCCTGTTTCCAGAAGAAGTTAAAGTTAACATGAGCCCCTCTATGGTGGGCGAGCTAAGAGTCAGCCAATGCTGGGTTGGCTATATACTATAGGTCAGTGGTATTTAATTAGAGTTCAGTAAGGTCCATCTAGGGGAGAGTTCTCCAGACCAAGGTCTGGACCATCATCATCTCTAACGTGTGTTCTGATTCAGTGGTGTATCCTGTTTACTGAAGTGGTCTAGTATCAGCATCTTATACCATCAACTACTGAAACACCAATACATCACACATACCGTTCAGTATACTTCAAGTATCCACCTCAAACGTTCCTCTACCTTCATAATACATCACCAGAGAGGGATTTTCCAAATCTTTAAACTAGAAATACGCCCACTAGTTACTAGATCCATAAAGTGAATAGACATGTTACCAACAGATGTAGTGATGGTTCTGTCTTGCCAGGGGTCCTGGTAGGTTCTGGTAGGTGGCCACAGGTACCTGGAGCCGTGCTGACTGCAGTGCATCCTTCAGCTGTTGGAGGGAGCGTGGAGGAGGATCCATAGAGCCAACACCACCACCATCCAGATGGTCCCACAGATGCTCAACTGGGTTCAAGTCTGAGGTATTAGGGGGTCCATGGTAGTACGTGGAAGTCTTGGTCAGCTCTTCTAACCAATGCGGGACACTTCTAGTCGTGTGATGTGTCTTATTGCCTTGTAGGAAGATATCATCCAACCCAGAGAAGACAATCAGCATGTATGGTGTACATGATCTGCAAGGATGGATTCAGACCCAGATGGGTTGAGAGTCTTCCACATGGACAAGTGGGTCCAGAGAATGTCTTGTTGTTGTCCAAAGTAGGTTATAATCATGTGACCCGACTGTGTATTTCAATGATCCATGGGTTCATGGATGATGGTACACTGAGCTAGGACATTGTCCCGGATGTCCTGCCTCCTCTTATCTTTTTTCCGAACAGGTGGACGAAGCTAAGACTGAGCATACACAGCTGTTAGACAGAGAGTGAGCTTAGTAGCAGTGCTAGCTTTCACTTCCACCTAATGGATCGAATTAGCGCCGAATTAGCCACCATTGTGTCGTCTCTCACCTCGACGAGCTACTTGGAGTTGGCAGCAGCTTAAAGTTCACCGCAACTTCGCTAACACTCAGCCAAGGAGGTCCAGTCCCATGCTAGGAAACCATGGCAACAGGAGCCTGAGCGCTATGTTGCTAATTATCTGACTGATTGCCGAGAATGCCGAACACTGATTCGGGCAATTACCAGGTACCTATATAACTAAAGCAAACAAGGTGGTGGTAATTGCAGTAATGGGGAAGCCTGCGACGTGATTGGGGTGAAGTTAAACCGGCAGAGATGGGACTTCTTAAGCCGAGGGATCAGCGGGGTGCCTCGACACATCTGGCTAGGTTTTAAATACTGGGGTTATTTAGAAGCCGCTAATTTGCCACAATGAAAAGGTTGGCGTGTGAAGTGCAGGCGCATCACCTCATTGGGAGTCGGTCATGTGCTCCAACGATCCTCACGAGTTCTCGCAATCAACCTGTTGCTCGGCAGAGCGGCCGAAAGCGATGCATTCATTTGCTAAACCGTACCAGACGAGCGTTTTCCATACATAGTAATGCGGCTAATCAGCTCACGGGATGTCATTTCCGAATTTACATACTGAGCGCTATTAAAGCTGTAGCGGTATTCATCTCTGGCCTGGGCCGGCAAGTGACCGAGATCTGTCGGAATGATCTAGAAGTAAATGAAACAGATACAGATCTGGAACTGGTGGGATAAAGCCTTGTAGATCATCACAGTTCCTCTAGTCCATCAGTGGTCACAGGACGCCACCCACAGGACACTGTAGTCTGGATAGCTTTGATAGATGGACTATTCTCAGCCCAGCAGGGACACTGAGGTGTTGAGAATGACCCACCGCCTGAGTAGTACCTGCTCCATGGTGGTCCTGTGGGGGTCCTGATCATTAAAGAACGGACGAACTCCTGTTTGTAAGTGGAGAACTTGAAAGAGCTCCTATACATACTAAAATACTATATCAGCACCAAAACATCTGGGTATCATAATTAAAGCAGAACCCTTTATGAAGCTACATACAGCTCGTTCTCTACCAGCACGTCTGAAGAACCCTTTAATCGGGCAAAGGGTTTGTTGAGTGTTCAAGGTTCTACTAGGTTCTACTAGAACCATGTTCTTGAACCATGGTTCTTGAAGAACCATCTTTGATATAGCTGATAGAACAGATATTGTTTTTATTATAGCGTCTATGAAGGTGATTCACTGCCCCCTAGTGTGTGTGTGTGTGATCTCTAGTGTGTGTATGTGGGTGTATCACTGTACGGTTGAGTTAAATGTTCAGGTCAAATTAGGGGCAAATAGTTCCAAATCTGAATACCAAAATCCACATTCCGAATTCCAAAATCCAAATTCCACATTCTAAATTCCAAATTCCACATTCTAAATTCTAAATTCCACATTCTAAATTCTAATTACTAAATTCTAAATTCTAAATTCTAATTCCGAATTCCACGTTCCACGTTCCAAATTCCAAATTCTAAATTCCAAATTCTAAATTCTAAATTCCACATTCCAAATTCCACATTCCAAATTCCACATTTCAAATTCCGAATTCCAAATTCTAAAATCCACATTCGAAATTCCGAATTCCACATTCGAAATTCCACATTCCAAATTCCACATTCCGAATTCCAAAATCCAAATTCCACATTCTAAATTCCAAATTCCACATTCGAAATTCTAAATTCCACATTCTAAATTCCACATTCTAAATTCAAAATTCCACATTCGAAATTCTAAATTCCACATTCTAAATTCTAATTACTAAATTCTAAATTCTAAATTTCAAATTCCGAATTCCACGTTCCACGTTCCACATTCCAAATTCCACATTCTAAATTCAAAATTCAAAATTCAAAATTCCACATTCCAAATTCCACATTTCAAATTCCGAATTCCAAATTCTAAAATCCACATTCGAAATTCCGAATTCCACATTCGAAATTCCACATTCGAAATTCAAAATTCCACATTTCAAATTCTGAATTCCAAATTCTAAAATCCACATTTGAAATTCCGAATTCCACATTCTAAATTCCACATTCTAAATTCTAATTACTAAATTCTAAATTCTAAATTTCAAATTCCGAATTCCACGTTCCACGTTCCACATTCCAAATTCCACATTCTAAATTCAAAATTCAAAATTCCACATTCCAAATTCCACATTTCAAATTCCGAATTCCAAATTCTAAAATCCACATTCGAAATTCCGAATTCCACATTCGAAATTCCACATTCTAAATTCAAAATTCCACATTCCAAATTCCGAATTACAATGCATTGTATTACACTTACACTGTCAGCTGTCGTGTTCATGTGATATAAACAAATAAAAATCACCAATCGACATATTTCTCTTTCTGCTTTAGTTATTAATATATATGATAATCAATGAAATGAAGCCTGTAGCTGGAGGAGTAGGAATGATCTCTTTGAGGCTGCTGTATATACGAGGCTACACCCTCACTGGGATGTGTTGCCCTGGGCGTCGTTATCAGGTGCTTTGAGAACAGCTGTACACGCCCACTAATCTGCTTATCCTGGTCGCTAATGTAGAAGATGAGACGCCTAGCTGTTCTCTCACGTCACTGCTGTCCCATCCATTTTGGTGCACCGGGGCTCGTTGGGCCTCAGATTCATCCCGCAGTTGGAATATAATCACTGATCCATCATAGCAGCCGGATCAGATCCTTGAAGTGAGATATAAGATATAAACATGCAGCGCCGAGCGGCTCCAGACTAGATTAACATACGGGACTGCATTTCATTCCGTTTGTCTCCGGTTGTCTCCCACTGTTTGTACTGTGGGGGACGTCGTTGGCAATGGAATTCATGGAAAGCCTGCCAGTGGCTTCGTGGAGAGCTTCCCAGATTGGCAGGTAGGGATCTGATTAGCGCGTGCTGGGAATGTAGCTCGGTTCTCACGTGTGCCGATAAAGTGTCATGGCTGATACGTACATAGCCTCAACTGTGTCTCACTCTACTCTCGGCACGGTTTCCCTAATCGAACCCCCCTAATTCGTCTCGTTACCATACTGTGGAGACCCTTGTGAGCACACTCATGTGGCCGGGACTGGGTTTGGAAAAGTCTGATTAGAGTTAAATTAGAGTCTGGGTTTTGCTTCATGTCTCTGACTTCAGATCTACAAGGTGGACCAGCACCTAATGAGTGTCACTGTACTGCTGAGAATGCTCCACCACCCAAATAACACCTGCTCTGTGGGGGTCCTGACAATTCAGTCACACTTTAAAGTCTTTATCTGATCAATAAGTGTATGTTCACCACCAGATCTGATTAGAACTGATGTAAATAATAATACATACAATACAAAGTAACATGAATATGTTATTGAAGAAGAGAGAAGTGAGAGAGATGTTGAGAGAAGTAGATCAGATCTTGATCCATTTTGCAGAACAAAGTTAGGTTCCAGATTTCTCCTGGACGCCCCAGACATTGTATGAATGTGTTCAGTTCCTTCAGCAGCAAATCTTGATTTATCTTAATGAAGAACTGAGCAGTCAAAGCAGGTATTAGATGAGAACTGATAATAATACTGGGTTGTTTAGGAGAAGCTTGGAAAGGGTTAAATAAACACACAGATTTATGTAAAAGCACTAATTACTGTATTAATACTGTTTAATATTATAAAAGTAAAGTGTTTTATTGAGTAAATAAAATCTTTTTTAATATAATAATGTCCCCAAATTGACCAGACTTGGCTACTGCCAGCCCTAAACATTAGTTACATAAACCATTTCCAGCAGTGTGAGGGGCTAAACATGTAGAACAATACGCCAAGAAATCCTAGACGACATGAAAAGAACATTCCTGAAGTACGTGCCAGTCTGGGAAGAGTTACAAATTTATTTTCCAAAGACTCACTCACTACTGAACCACACTGGATTAGAAAATCACTTCAGATTTAGTGTCTCTAATAACCAAGTAATTGCACGTGAACAACATATATAACAACAATGTAACTACTAGTGATGTAGCTTCTGTTACTAATGGATTACAGCAGTACAGCTTATGTAACTACACATATAACAATTAATTTTTTGCCTCATGTGTAGTTACATAAGCTGTACTGCTGTAATCCATCTGTAACAGTGGCTACATTACTAGTAGTTACATTGTAGTTACATGTGTAATTACATAAACAGTACTGCTGTAATCCATCTGTAACAGTGGCTACATCACTAGTAGTTACATTGTTGTTACATGTGTAGTTACATAAGCTGTACTGCTGTAATCCATCTGTAACAGTGGCTACATTACTAGTAGTTACATTGTAGTTACATGTGTAATTACATAAACAGTACTGCTGTAATCCATCTGTAACAGTGGCTACATTACTAGTAGTTACATTGTTGTTACATGTGTAGTTACATAAGCTGTACTGCTGTAATCTATCTGTAACAGTAGCTACATCACTAGTAGTTACATTGTTGTTACATGTGTAGTTACATAAGCTGTACTGCTGTAATCTATCTGTAACAGTAGCTACATCACTAGTAGTTACATTGTTGTTACATGTGTAGTTACATAAGCTGTACTGCTGTAATCCATCTGTAATAGTAGCTACATCACTAGTAGTTAAATTGTTGTTACATGTGTAGTTACATAAGCTGTACTGCTGTAATCCATCTGTAACAGTAGCTACATCACTAGTAGTTACATTGTTGTTACATGTGTAGTTACATAAGCTGTACTGCTGTAATCCATCTGTAACAGTAGCTACATCACTAGTAGTTACATTGTTGTAACAGTTGTTACTATGCAACTGTTACAGTTATTACAGGCTATTATCTTTGACTGACTGTGAGTGAAGACTTCAGATTCTGCTCAGCAGATGTTAAAAACAGGCTCCTATAGGCCCTGCAGCGGAGCCGACGCTGCCCTCTGTTGTTCAGCGAAGTCTGGAGAGCAGTGAGTGACCTTGCCGAACGCTTCCTTCCGGGCTGATGGCGGGAGACGCGGAGTTAAGCTTTAACTAGTGATAGATGGTGTGAAGTTGACCACAGTGCCACTCTTCTCCTCCTACTGCGTTCACTCGCTGTAGCTCAGGGCCATCTGGCTGAGCTTCACTCTTCCTGCGAGGGGCCATCAGGGTCTCTGTGGCGACTTCAGGGCCCCCAGCAACTTCCTTTCATCCAGAACCGAAGATGAAAAGACAGCTGAAGGGAGAGAGAGGGCGAGAGAGAGGTGACTAAACTCAAAGCTTGAGCGTATGTTGGAAAAGGAAGTGAGCAGTTTACTGAAATATCTGTAACACAAAGATAGATAGATAGATAGATAGATAGATAGATAGATAGATAGATAGATAGATAGATAGATAGATAGATAGATAATCATACAGATAGATAGATAGATAGATAGATAGATAGATAGATAGATAGATAGATAGATAGATAGATAGATAATCATACAGATAGATAGATAGATAGATAGATAGATAGATAGATAGATAGATAGATAGATAGATAGATAGATAATCATACAGATAGATAGATAGATAGATAGATAGATAGATAGATAGATAGATAATCATACAGATAGATAGATAGATAGATAGATAGATAGATAGATAGATAGATAGATAGATAGATAGATAGATAGATAGATAATCATACTGGTAGATAGATAGATAGATAGATAGATAGATAGATAGATAGATAGATAGATAGATAGATAGATAATCATACTGATAGATAAATAGATAGATAGTCATACAGACAGATAGATAGATAGATAGATAGATAGATAGATAGATAGATAGATAGATAGATAGATAGATAGATAATCATACTGGTAGGTAGATAGATAGATAGATAGATAGATAGATAGATAGATAGATAGATAATCATACTGGTAGATAGATAGATAGATAGATAGATAGATAGATAGATAGATAGATAGATAGATAGATAGATAGTCATACAGATAGATAGATAGATAGATAATCATACGATAGATAGATAGATAGATAGATAGATAGATAGATAGATAGATAGATAGATAGATAGATAATCATACTGGTAGATAGATAGATAGATAGATAGATAGATAGATAGATAGATAATCATACTGATAGATAAATAGATAGATAGTCATACAGACAGATAGATAGATAGATAGATAGATAGTCATACAGATAGTCATACAGATAGATAGATAGATAGATAGATAGATAGATAGATAGATAGATAGATAGATAGATAGATCGATAGATAGATAGATAGATAGTCATACAGATAGATAGATAGATAGATAGATAGATAGATAGATAGATAATCATACGATAGATAGATAGATAGATAGATAGATAGATAGATAGATAGATAGATAGATAGATAGATAGATAATCATACTGGTAGATAGATAGATAGATAGATAGATAGATAGATAGATAGATAGATAGATAGATAGATAGATAGATAATCATACAAATGCAGATAGATAGATAGATAGATAGATAGATAGATAGATAGATAGATAGATAGATAGATAGATAATCATGGAAATACAGATAGATAGATAGATAGATAGATAGATAGATAGATAGATAGATAGATAGTCATACAGATAGATAGATAGATAGATAGATAGATAGATAGATAGATAGATAGTCATACAGATAGTCATACAGATAGATAGATAGATAGATAATCATACGATAGATAGTTAGATAGATAGATAGATAGATAGATAGATAGATAGATAGATAGATAGATAGATAGATAGATAGATAGATAATCATACTGGTAGATAGATAGATAGATAGATAGATAGATAGATAGATAGATAGATAGATAGATAGATAGATAGATAGATAATCATACTGATAGATAAATAGATAGATAGTCATACAGACAGATAGATAGATAGATAGATAGATAGATAGATAGATAGATAGATAGATAGATAGATAGATAGATAGATAGATAGATAATCATACTGGTAGATAGATAGATAGATAGATAGATAGATAGATAGATAGATAGATAGATAGATAGATAGATAATCATACTGGTAGATAGATAGATAGATAGATAGATAGATAGATAGATAGATAGATAGATAGATAGATAGATAGATAGTCATACAGATAGATAGATAGATAATCATACGATAGATAGATAGATAGATAGATAGATAGATAGATAGATAGATAGATAGATAGATAGATAGATAATCATACTGGTAGATAGATAGATAGATAGATAGATAATCATACTGATAGATAAATAGATAGATAGTCATACAGACAGATAGATAGATAGATAGATAGATAGATAGATAGATAGATAGATAGATAGATAGATAGATAGATAGATAGATAGATAGATAGATAATCATACTGGTAGATAGATAGATAGATAGATAGATAGATAGATAGATAGATAGATAGATAGATAGATAGATAATCATACTGGTAGATAGATAGATAGATAGATAGATAGATAGATGTTATGAAAACACGTCTACACGTTGGACCACAGGCTGGTTTTGGTTTAGGACCCCCTGATGGGGGCGTTGTGGTCTCGGCTCTGGAGAAGCTCTAGAAAGCCTTCTCTGAGGATCGTGAGGTTCTCCGAGCTGCGTCATGTTTTCCACGCTAAGCCTGCTAAACCTCCAGAACTCATCCAGCCGCCCAGGCAGGACACATCAAAAGGCCTGTATCGACGGAGATTAGAGGGGTGGCATGTTCCTCCTCTTCCTCCCTTTTCTTCTCCTGGTCCTAACGGGCCCGCTGATCCACGCTCTCCTTTCATGAGAGCGAACTCTCGCCTCGGCCTTTGAAGTGCTGGGCTCGAGCTGACCTCCGGCTCAAAGGAGAGGGGGCAGAAGGTCCTGACTGACTTCTTCTTTCAGAGCAGGAAGAGAGGGGGGCTGGGAGGACTTGGGGCTCTCCAGAGATCAACGAAGGATGGGAAGCAGGGAAGGGATGAGGGAATTCCTGGGTGGATGAAACATACATTGTCAGTACAGGGATCTGCTGGTCTACAAGTAAATCCAGTCGGGGTTACGAGAGTCTAATACCAAATCAGGTTTATCTCATTTTCTACTCGTCCTCAATTAACTAACGCTTGCTGGTAACTTCAGCTTCTTCGGTTTAGAACTAAACCAACAAACACTAGAAATCAATAGTCACCCAAATAGCCAGTCATACCAGCAAGAAATGCATCAAACCAATATCTTCCCAGCCCACATGGTCTTCATGTTGTGGTTTAGGACACAGTGTGAACAAACTTGCTGGTAGCCAATCAATCAATCAAGGGCTAGGGTCCAAGGCCCTCTAGCGCAAGCCAGAGGTGACGGTGGTGAGGAAAAGAAACCCTAATAATATAAAGAAAACTTGAGAGGAACCCAGGCTCCTTGTAGTAGCACATAGGGTCTGTCTCAAACCCTAGTGAGTGTCTAGGTAGGCTGTCTATGTAGGCAGCTGAGTAAGTAGCAGTGTTCTCTCCTCATAAACAGATTACTGATTTTGGCCTCATGTAGTAACATAAAGAGGATCTTGATGATGGTACTGATGGTGGTAGCAGCCAGTTCTCTGAGTTTTAAGCTTTTTAGTTAAGTAATCATCTGGTTTTGGCACGTCAGTACCGTTGCAGTCCATGAAGTTTAGAATCTGAAAATGGGTTACGGTTTCACAAAATAATTTATCAGCCTAAAGGTTAGGAAAACTGAATTTTCCCGTCTTACTGTAAGTTGTGTAGTGGTTAGTATGGTAGTGTAGTGGTTAGTACGGTGGTGTAGTGGTTAATATGGTGGTGTAGTGGTTAGTATGGTGGTGTAGTGGTTAGTATGGTGGTGTAGTGGTTAGTACGGTGGTGTAGTGGTTAGTACGGTGGTGTGGTGGTTAGTATGGTGGTGTAGTGGTTAGTATGGTGGTGTAGTGGTTAGTACGGTGGTATAGTGGTTAGTATGGTGATGTAGTGGTTAGTATGGTGGTGTAGTGGTTAGTATGGTGGTGTAGTGGTTAGTATGGTGATGTAGTGGTTAGTATGGTGGTGTAGTGGTTAGTATGGTGGTGTAGTGGTTAGTACGGTGGTGTAGTGGTTAGTACGGTGGTGTAGTGGTTAATACGGTGGTGTAGTGGTTAGTATGGTGGTGTAGTGGTTAGTATGGTGGTGTAGTGGTTAGTATAGTGGTGTAGTGGTTAGTACGGTGGTGTAGTGGTTAGTACGGTGGTGTAGTGGTTAGTACGGTGGTGTAGTGGTTAGTATGGTGGTGTAGTGGTTAGTACGGTGGTGTAGTGGTTAGTATGGTGGTGTAGTGGTTAGTACGGTGGTGTAGTGGTTAGTACGGTGGTGTAGTGGTTAGTACGGTGGTGTAGTGGTTAGTATGGTGGTGTAGTGGTTAGTACGGTGGTGTAGTGGTTAGTATGGTGGTGTAGTGGTTAGTATGGTGGTGTAGTGGTTAGTATGGTGGTGTAGTGGTTAGTACGGTGGTGTAGTGGTTAGTACGGTGGTGTAGTGGTTAGTATGGTGGTGTAGTGGTCAGTATGGTGGTGTAGTGGTTAGTATGGTGGTGTAGTGGTTAGTACGGTGGTGTAGTGGTTAGTACGGTGGTGTAGTACCAAATCAGGTTTATCTCATTTTCTACTCGTCCTCAATTAACTAACGCTTGCTGGTAACTTCAGCTTCTTCGGTTTAGAACTAAACCAACAAACACTAGAAATCAATAGTCACCCAAATAGCCAGTCATACCAGCAAGAAATGCATCAAACCAATATCTTCCCAGCCCACATGGTCTTCATGTTGTGGTTTAGGACACAGTGTGAACAAACTTGCTGGTAGCCAATCAATCAATCAAGGGCTAGGGTCCAAGGCCCTCTAGCGCAAGCCAGAGGTGACGGTGGTGAGGAAAAGAAACCCTAATAATATAAAGAAAACTTGAGAGGAACCCAGGCTCCTTGTAGTAGCACATAGGGTCTGTCTCAAACCCTAGTGAGTGTCTAGGTAGGCTGTCTATGTAGGCAGCTGAGTAAGTAGCAGTGTTCTCTCCTCATAAACAGATTACTGATTTTGGCCTCATGTAGTAACATAAAGAGGATCTTGATGATGGTACTGATGGTGGTAGCAGCCAGTTCTCTGAGTTTTAAGCTTTTTAGTTAAGTAATCATCTGGTTTTGGCGCGTCAGTACCGTTGCAGTCCATGAAGTTTAGAATCTGAAAATGGGTTACGGTTTCACAAAATAATTTATCAGCCTAAAGGTTAGGAAAACTGAATTTTCCCGTCTTACTGTAAGTTGTGTAGTGGTTAGTATGGTAGTGTAGTGGTTAGTACGGTGGTGTAGTGGTTAATATGGTGGTGTAGTGGTTAGTATGGTGGTGTAGTGGTTAGTACGGTGGTGTAGTGGTCAGTATGGTGGTGTAGTGGTTAGTAAGGTGGTGTGGTGGTTAGTACGGTGGTGTGGTGGTTAGTATGGTGGTGTAGTGGTTAGTATGGTGGTGTAGTGGTTAGTACGGTGGTATAGTGGTTAGTATGGTGATGTAGTGGTTAGTATGGTGGTGTAGTGGTTAGTATGGTGGTGTAGTGGTTAGTATGGTGATGTAGTGGTTAGTATGGTGGTGTAGTGGTTAGTATGGTGGTGTAGTGGTTAGTACGGTGGTTGTAGTGGTTAGTATGGTGGTGTAGTGGTTAGTACGGTGGTGTAGTGGTTAGTATGGTGGTGTAGTGGTTAGTACGGTGGTGTAGTGGTTAGTACGGTGGTGTAGTGGTTAGTACGGTGGTGTAGTGGTTAGTATGGTGGTGTAGTGGTTAGTACGGTGGTGTAGTGGTTAGTATGGTGGTGTAGTGGTTAGTATGGTGGTGTAGTGGTTAGTATGGTGGTGTAGTGGTTAGTACGGTGGTGTAGTGGTTAGTACGGTGGTGTAGTGGTTAGTATGGTGGTGTAGTGGTCAGTATGGTGGTGTAGTGGTTAGTAGGGTGGTGTAGTGGTTAGTACGGTGGTGTAGTGGTTAGTACGGTGGTGTAGTGGTTAGTATGGTGGTGTAGTGGTTAGTACGGTGGTGTAGTGGTTAGTACGGTGGTGTAGTGGTTAGTATGGTGGTGTAGTGGTTAGTATGGTGGTGTAGTGGTTAGTACGGTGGTGTAGTGGTTAGTATGGTGGTGTAGTGGTTAGTATGGTGGTGTAGTGGTTAGTATGGTGGTGTAGTGGTTAGTACGGTGGTGTAGTGGTCAGTATGGTGGTGTAGTGGTCAGTACGGTGGTGTAGTGGTCAGTATGGTGGTGTAGTGGTTAGTATGGTGGTGTAGTGGTCAGTATGGTGGTGTAGTGGTCAGTACGGTGGTGTAGTGGTTAGTATGGTGGTGTAGTGGTCAGTATGGTGGTGTAGTGGTTAGTATGGTGGTGTAGTGGTTAGTAAGGTAGTGTAGTGGTTAGTATGGTGGTGTAGTGGTCAGTATGGTGGTGTAGTGGTCAGTATGGTGGTGTAGTGGTTAATAAGGTGGTGTAGTGGTTAGTACGGTGGTGTAGTGGTCAGTATGGTGGTGAAGTGGTTAGTATGGTGGTGTAGTGGTCAGTATGGTGGTGTAGTGGTCAGTACGGTGGTGTAGTGGTTAGTATGGTGGTGTAGTGGTTAGTACGGTGGTGTAGTGGTTAGTACGGTGGTGTAGTGGTTAGTATGGTGGTGTAGTGGTTAGTACGGTGGTGGACCCCAACAGTCGCCCTGGTTTAAACATGGATAGAAGGTGTTGCACAGCCAGTCAGCTAAACTGAGATCCTCACCTCACAGTCGTCTTAAACTGATGACCCTCGCCGGACCGTGACGCCGCGATCACGTGAGAAGATTAAGAGTCTTCTTCTCAAGACAGCTTCTTCATACCTCTCCTAAAATTCCAACCACCTCCCGCCCGTCCACGGACCTGCCTTGAACTGCTTTGACGGACTCTGAGGAGGACAGAGAGAGAGAGAGAGAGAGGCGTGAGTATTTCCAGGACCTGCTTTGAGGCCTCGACCCCGAGCGGGTTCTCCTCTGTGTGAAATGTGACACTTTCATGATTAGGGCTTTCTATTCTGGCGGCCCTAATCTGGCATTAGCGGGAGGAGAAGGATGGCGAGGCAGGTTAAGGTGTCCTCCTCCAGCAGGGAAGCCAAACAAATTGCCTAGTGTTAAAAAAAGGAGGAAGAAATATATAAAGAAGACATGAAATAAAAAAGTAGATCCCTCCAGCAAATTGGCTGTCATTGGATTATCCGCCATAAAGTGTGATTTGTTGTGGATGACCCACTCGGCGGCCCACCATTCTCTCTCTCTCTCTCTCTCTCACACACACACTATACAAGCAGCATCTTCAGGCAAAGCCACCATCCTCTTACAGACCGTGTAACTACGGTTACAGTCGCAAACATCCTATTACACGCCAGATTGGACCCACTTTATATTAAGTGCCTGTATTAACTGTGTAATTACAAACCAACAACAATCGGTTACAACCAGTTAGTCCTTATATATACATCACCATCATCAACCGTTACTCATCATCACTAACAGTTCTTATAGTTACATCACCATCATCAACCGTTACTCATCATCACTAACAGTTCTTATAGTTACATCACCATCATCAACCGTTACTCATCATCACTAACAGTTCTTATAGTTACATCACCATCATCAACAGTTACTCATCATCACTAACAGTCCTTATAGTTACATCACCATCATCAACTGTTACTCATCATCACTAACAGTTCTTATAGTTACATCACCATCATCAACCGTTACTCATTATCACTAACAGTTCTTATAGTTACATCACCATCATCAACCGTTACTCATCATCACTAACAGTTCTTATAGTTACATCACCATCATCAACCGTTACTCATCATCACTAACAGTTCTTATAGTTACATCACCATCATCAACCGTTACTCATCATCACTAACAGTTCTTATAGTTACATCACTATCATCAACCGTTACTCATCATCACTAACAGTTCTTATAGTTACATCACCATCATCAACCGTTACTCATCATCACTAACAGTTCTTATAGTTACATCACCATCATCAACCATTACTCATCATCACTAACAGTTCTTATAGTTACATCACCATCATCAACCGTTACTCATCATCACTAACAGTTCTTATAGTTACATCACCATCATCAACCGTTACTCATCATCACTAACAGTTCTTATAGTAACATCACCATCATCAACCATTACTCATCATCACTAACAGTTCTTATAGTTACATCACCATCATCAACCGTTACTCATCATCACTAACAGTTATATAGTTACATCACCATCATCAACCGTTACTCATCATCACTAACAGTTCTTATAGTTACATCACCATCATCAACCGTTACTCATCATCACTAACAGTTCTTATAGTTACATCACTATCATCAACCGTTACTCATCATCACTAACAGTACTTATAGTTACATCACCATCATCAACCGTTACTCATCATCACTAACAGTTCTTATAGTTACATCACCATCATCAACCGTTACTCATCATCACTAACAGTTCTTATAGTTACATCACTATCATCAACCGTTACTCATCATCACTAACAGTTCTTATAGTTACATCACCATCATCAACCAAACCAAACTAGGGCCCGGCCTCAACCAACGCGTGACTTATCAAGCTAACGGGAGGTGTAATGGGTTTGCAAGGCCCAAGCAGATTTTGGGCTGATGAGCGGATTCACCAGGTATGTTTTGTATTGGTGAGAGAAGAAGTAATCAACTCCGCGGCTCCGTAACGAGACAGGTGGACGGCGGTGTTGACGGAAACGTTCACGCCTACACTCGCTCGGCCCCACCGTTATGGCTTAGCGGGGCTCGGAGCTTGGATAATTCAGCGAGCCAGGCTGCGGCGAGAACTTTCTAATTGGCTGAACTCCTTGTGTAAGTAAGTGCAGCTCTGCTAACTTAATAAATAATTTCCTGATGGCGGCGTGGGCGTGCGAGCGTATGGTGAAAAATTCTCCCGCTGAATTGTCTGGGCGCTACATCTCCAGCTGGAAAGATCAATACCACGCTCTCAAAGGCCTCCAGGCTGGGAGACGTTTAACGCAGACTTTATTCATATCGGCGTTATTATTAGAAAGCACATCCAAATGTCAAGATCTTTAGGAGGCAAATGTCTCTGAAATGTCACACGGGGGCTTCTGTAACTTTTCCCCCTCGCCGCGTTTGGTCTGCACTTCTTTTCTTCACGCTGATCCGCTCGGCTGTGAGCTTCTCGCTGACGCTGTCCTACACACGCTCTCTGAGAGGTTTCTGAAGAGCTCATAGGTTTTTAGGTAGAAGCTCCGTGAGAAACACTGAACATACTTATATATGGACAGTCAGTGGCCACTTTATTAGAAACATCCACCTATACTTTCACTAACTGGCCACTTTATTAGAAATATCTACCTATACTTTCAATAACTGGACACTTTATTAGAAACATCTACCTATACTTTTACTAAGTGGCCACTTTATTAGAAACATCCACCTATGCTTTCACTTACTGGCCACTTTATTAGAAACTAACTGGCCACTTTATTAGAAATATCTACCTATACTTTCACTAACTGGCCACTTTATTAGAAATATCTACCTATACTTTCTATAACTGGACACTTTATTAGAAACATCTACCTTATACTTTTACTAAGTGGCCACTTTATTAGAAACATCCACCTATGTTTTCACTTACTGGCCACTTTATTAGAAACTAACTGGCCACTTTATTAGAAACATCCACCTATACTTCCACTAACTGGCCACTTTGTTAGAAACATCTACCTATAATTTCACTAACTGGCCACTTTATTAGAAACATCTACCTATACTTTCACCAGCTGGCCACTTTATTAGAAACATATACCTATGCTTTCAAAAACTGGCCACTTTATTAGAAACATCTACCTATACTTTCACTAACTGGCCACTTTATTAGAAACATCTACCTATATTTTCACCAGCTGGCCACTTTATTAGAAACATCTACCTATACTTTCACTAACTGGCCACTTTATTAGAAACATCTACCTATACTTTCACTAACTGGCCACTTTATTAGAAACATCTACCTATACTTTCACTAACTGGCCATTTTATTAGAAATATCTACCTATACTTTCACCAACTGGCCACTTTATTAGAAACACCTACCTTTACTTTCACTAACAGGCCACTTTATTAGAAACATCCACCTATACTTTCACTAACTGGCCACTTTGTTAGAAACATATACCTATACTTTGACTAACTGGCCACTTTATTAGAAACACTAACCCTGTTCTTCTACTCAGTGGCCATTTCATAAGAAACACCTACCTTATACCTTCAGTCAGTGGCTACTTTATTAGAAACACTCACTCAGTTCTTCCAGCTAGTAGTCGTAGAACATGTGTGTTTCTAACAACGTGACCAGCAGGTGGACGTACAAGGTAGGTGTTTCTAATAATGTGGCCAGCAGGTGGATGTCACATCATGTTAGCTTCCCACCACAATAAACTAACATCACAGGAGCTTCAACCTCCAACCTCATAAAACAGATTATGTCTGATTTTAATAAAACCCTGCTGGTGTAGAAGTTCATCTGAAGCGGTGGAGAGAGAGAGTTCAGTGTGAAGCTCGCTCTACCATCCAGAACCAGGTTACTGTTACCATCAAACACAGAAAACCAGCATCCCTTCATGCCCACCCCTCTCTCCGCCTGGCTGGAGGTCCTGTTGCTAGAGTGAATGTCGCCATCTATGGGCGGCCATGAGCACAGCAAGAGAGTGGGGGGACAATACACTTCAATCCGCCTCTCACGTAGACCCCTTCTGCCCTGTCGGAGGACCCCGCGTCCTGCGGAACTTTCTGAATGCGCCGGACCGCCGGTGACACACAGGCTTTCATTAGACTCCCTTATTGATTTCAGGTTATTAGGCTTCTTCATTAAGAGCCGCTGGTTTCATTATCATTTGTCATCAGACATAATGCTGGAGAGACGACTAAACAAACCAATACCCATTAAAGGGGCCGGGAAGAGGAATGATGATGGTGATTTAGGGGCCCCGGAACATGGATGAACACACTCATACACACACACACACACACACACACTGCTGGTGTGCACACAAAGCCAATTATACATTCCATCGTTTCATTGAGCTCATTGTGTTGGGCGTCGTACTCCAGACGTGCCTGGCTGCAGCCGGCTGTCCATCACGTCTGATTACTGTTCAGGAGTGATTGTGAAGCCCCAGGAAGCACAACCGCAAGGACTCACGCTTTTTTTCACGAGCGGCTCACGAGCCTGAGATATTTCACGGTGTTTCTTGTGTTCGGGATAAATCACTGACAAACGGCTTATTAAACAAACCAGCAGGAGCTCAATTATTAATGCTCGAGTCTCATAAAGGTTCTGCTGGGTCTGGACCGTTACGGCCTCTGGCTTCATTCTTAATACATGACCAAAGGGCATGCTGGGTTAGGGGGTGTGTGTGTGTGGGGGGGGGGGGGGGGGGGGGGGGGTGGGGGTGTTTGTATTCTGCTCTTTGTGAGGACCGAATATCCCAGCATAATAAAAAATAATATTTTGTTGGTTTGATATAAAACCACTTTCATATAGTGGCCACTTTATTAGAAACACCTACCTTGCACTTTCATATACTGGCCACTTTATTAGAAACATATACCTATATTTTCACTAACTGGCCACTTTATTAGAAACACTTGCCTTCTACTTTCATATACTGGCCACTTTATTAGAAACATATACCTATATTTTCACTAACTGGCCACTTTATTAGAAACAGCTACCTTATACTTTCACTAACTGGCCATTTT
>CM038722.1:7116037-7131037 GCA_021613375.1 Megaleporinus macrocephalus | reverse complement strand
CTCTCCACCCACTATCACCTCCCACTCTCCACCCGCTATCACCTCCCACTCTCCACCCGCTATCACCTCCACTCTCCACCCACTATCACCTCCCACTCTCCACCCGCTATCACCTCCCACTCTCCACCCGCTATCACCTCCACTCTCCACCCGCTATCACCTCCCACTCTCCACCCACTATCACCTCCCACTCTCCACCCGCTATCACCTCCACTGTCCACCCGCTATCACCTCCCACTCTCCACCCACTATCACCTCCCACTCTCCACCCGCTATCACCTCCCACTCTCCACTCGCTATCACCTCCACTCTCCACCCGCTATCAACCCCCACTCTCCACCTGCCATCACCACCCGCTACCACCTCCACTCTCCACCAGCTACCACCTCCACTCTCCACCAGCTACCACCTCCACTCTCCACACGCTACCACCTCCCACTCTCCACCTGCTACCACCTCCCACTCTCCACCCGCTATCACCTCCACTCTCCACCCGCTATCACCTCCCACTCTCCACCCGCTATCATCTCCCACTCTCCACCCACTATCACCTCCCACTCTCCACCCGCTATCACCTCCACTCTCCATCCACTATCACCTCCCACTCTCCACCCGCTATCACCTCCCACTCTCCACCCGCTACCACCTCCCACTCTCCACCCGCTATCACCTCCCACTGTCCACCCGCTACCACCTCCACTCTCCACCAGCTACCACCTCCACTCTCCACCAGCTACCACCTCCACTCTCCACACGCTACCACCTCCCACTCTCCACCTGCTACCACCTCCCACTCTCCACCCGCTATCACCTCCCACTCTCCACCTACTATCACCTCCCACTCTCCACCCGCTATCACCACCAACTCTCCACCCGCTATCACCTCCCACTCTCCACCCGCTACCACCTCCCACTCTCCACCTACTATCACCTCCCACTCTCCACCCACTATCACCTCCACTCTCCATCCACTATCACCTCCCACTCTCCCCCGCTATCACCTCCCACTCTCCACCCACTATCACCTCCCACTCTCCACCCACTATCACCTCCCACTCTCCACCCGCTATCACCTCCACTGTCCACCCGCTATCACCTCCCACTCTCCACCCGCTATCACCTCCCACTCTCCACCCGCTATCACCTCCATTCTCCAGTTCCAACACAAGAACCTGATATTTTATAGAAACCTGTATTTCCCAACTCCACCTCACTGCTACACAAGACAGGTGTTTCCAATAAAGTGGCCAGTTTGTGGAGGCACAAGGTTAGTGTTTCTAATAAAGTGGCCAGTTAGTAGAAATACAAGGTAGGTGTTTCTAATAAAGTGGCCAGTTAGTGGTAGTAAAAGGTAGGTGTTTCTAATAAAGTGGCCAGTTAGAGGAAGCACAAGGTAGGTGTTTCTAATAAAGTGGCCAGTTAGAGGAAGCACAAGGTAGGTGTTTCTAATAAAGTGGCCAGTTAGAGGTAGTAAAAGGTAGGTGTTTCTAATAAAGTGGCCAGTTAGAGGTAGTAAAAGGTAGGTGTTTCTAATAAAGTGGCCAGTTAGAGGAAGTAGAAGGTAGGTGTTTCTAATAAAGTGGCCAGTTAGAGGAAGTAGAAGGTAGGTGTTTCTAATAAAGTGGCCAGTTAGAGGAATATGTGATAAATGAGTGTACACGTGAATAAACAGAGTGTGACAGTTTCAGTGTGCTGGGTATGAGAACCGCTGCTGCCCCCTGCTGGTCTGAGTGTATGTATGTGAATGTATAACAGCAGCCCGTATTTATAAAGCCACACAACGAGCAGCTGGCGTTTGTCGTTGGGACAGAGGCGGGGGTCCCTACTACCTGCTTCCTGCGGTCCCCAGCAGATGGCCTCGGCTTTCTGGCAGCCGCCAGCCCCCCATTTAAACCCCCCCCCAGTCCCAACCCCTGGGCCAAAATCAGCTCTCCCCCTGGGTCAAATTAGAGCCCATTAACTTAGTTACTCACAGAATAAGCCGAGCTCTGCCTGACGGGGGTCTCCAGCTGATCTGGAACCAGCCTCCGCACAGCAGCCTCTTTTGTCTGAGTGCTTTAGCGCAGCGTGTCGTGGTTTTCAGTCAAACACTAGAAGACAATAGGCCACCTGACAGGCGTAGACTACAAAAGCCAGAGACCCCCCTCCGTGATTCATCCTGCTCTGAGTTTGTGTGTTGTGTTTTAATGTGATTTGAGGCGGAGGGGCTTCTATTCAGAGACAGATTGTGATTTCTCTGTAAGCTATTTTAGGGTTAACCTAGAAAAGTCTTATTAGAACTCAGTGAGACCCTTATTTGATTTATTTTCATCCGTTTGCATTAAAGGAGTAATTTGATGGTTTCTTGCCAGGAGCTTCAGCCATCCTTCTCTCCACTCCTTCTTCCATCAGCAGCCTGTTCTTTAATGATCTAACCTGGAGCAGCTCCTTCAACACGACGGAGCAGAGCATCAGCATCAGTACAGCAGCACTGCTTCCTCATCCTCACATGCTGGACTGATTCCACTCCACAATACAACGACTCTATCACCTCTTCAGATACAAGATTGTTGTTTCTAATTAAGTGGCCAGTTAGTGGATATACAAGGTTGGTGTTTCTAATAAAGTGGCCGGTTAGTGGATATACAAGGTGGTGTTTCTAATAAAGTGGCCAGTTAGTGGATATACAAGGTTGGTGTTTCTAATAAAGTGGCCGGTTAGTGGATATACAAGGTGGTGTTTCTAATAAAGTGGCCAATTAGTGAAACTACAAGGTTGGGGTTTCTAATAAAGTGGCTAGTTAGTAGAAGCTCAAAATTGGTGTTTCTAATAAAGTGGCCAGATAGTGGAAGTACAAGGTGGTGTTTCTAATAAAGTGGCCAGTTAGTAGAAGTTTAAGATAGGTGTTACTAATAAAGTGGCCAGTTAGTGAAAGTAGACGGTAGGTGTTTCTAATAAAGTGGCCAGTTAGTGGAAGTACAAGGTAGGTGTTTCTAATAAAGTAGCCAGTGAGTGGAAGTACAAGGTTGGTGTTTCTAATAAAGTGGCCAGATAGTGGAAGTACAAGGTAGGTGTTTCTAATAAAGTGGCCAGATAGTGGAAGTACAAGGTGGTAAAGTAAAGTGGCCAGTTAGTGGAAGTACCAGGTTGGTGTTTCTAATAAAGTGGCTAGTTAGTAGAAGCTCAAGATTGGTGTTTCTAATAAAGTGGCCAGTTAGTGGAAGTACAACATTGGTGTTTCTAATAAAGTGGCCAGTTAGTGGAAGTACAAGATTGGTGTTTCTAATAAAGTGGCTAGTTAGCGGAAATACAAGATGGGTGTTTCTAATAAAGTGGCCAGTTAGCGGAAATACAAGGTTGGTGTTTCTAATAAAGTGGCCAGTTAGTGGAAATACAAAAGTAAGTGTTTTTAATAATGTGGCCACAGCATACAGGAACTGTGTTTCTAATAAAGTGACTCTTTATCACCTCTTCAGGTACAAAGTGGTACTACAGTGACTCACTATCACCTCTTCAGTTACAAAGTGGTACTACAGTGACTCACTATCACCTCTTCAGGTACAAAGTGGTACTACAGTGACTCACTATCACCTCTTCAGGTACAAAGTGGTACTACAGTGACTCACTATCACCTCTTCAGGTACAAAGTGGTACTACAGTGACTCACTATCACCTCTTCAGGTACAAAGTGGTACTACAGTGACTCACTATCACCTCTTCAGGTACAAAGTGGTACTACAGTGACTCATTATCACCTCTTCAGGTACAAAGTGGTACTACAGTGACTCACTATCACCTCTTCAGGTACAAAGTGGTACTACAGTGACTCACTATCACCTCTTCAGGTACAAAGTGGTACTACAGTGACTCACTATCACCTCTTCAGGTACAAAGTGGTATTATGAGACACCATTTAAACTGTTATTTCTTAATTTGCAGTTAATAATTTGCCTAATATATGAATGTTTTTTATATATATATATTAATAAAAGTTAGGTTCCAGATTTCTCCTGGACGCCCCAGACATTGTATGAATGTGTTCAGTTCCTTCAGCAGCAAATCTTGATTTAGCTTAATGAAGTACTGAGCAGTCAAAGCAGGTATTAGATGAGAACTGTAAATAATACTGGGTTGTTTATAGAAGGAGAAGCTTGGAAAGGGTTAAATAAACACACTGATGTATTTAAAGCACTGATTACTCTATTAATACTGTTTAATATTTAAATAATAAAGTGTTTTGTGTCTAAAACATTTGCTGTACTGGTTCTATATATATGATGCACTCTACATATACACGTGTATATTAATATATATATCCCTATGGAACGTCCTGATAATGTCTAAAAACTAACTGTGTGTGTCCACAGATGCTGAAAGTGTCAGTTTTATGAATATGAAAATACCATTTAGGATTTATTGGCCTCCTAATTGACATATCTGGTGACGGGACGTTGTTCCTGCGAGAGGTGCTGCTTACCATCACTGATGCTCTGCACCGCTAATGACAGGCGCTGGGAATGACGATAAATCACTTATTTTTATCCCCTCTGCGGCTCTTCTGCCAGAGACATCCCATAATACCTCTTCTGTTGTCAAAACATGGCGAGCTGGGAGAGGTTTATATCTGAGAGGTGTATCCTGAGAGCAATCCGTTTGAGGAACAGCGTTAATGATGTGTCCCACAACTTGTTCAGAATAACAACAACCAAATGACTTCATGTTCAGCCAACAGAGGATCAGCTGACCTGGAGGTTCTTAGCAGTCTGGAGTAATTACAGAATTCAAATCTGTACCTTAGGTTTAATTAATGACAAAAAACATAAACTCGGTCGAGTCACACGAAGAGGAAGCTTGGAGGAGGATCCATAGAGCCAGCACCACCATCTAGGTAGTCCCACAGATGCTCAGTTGGGTTAAAGTCTGGGGAATTAGGGGTCCAGGGTAGTGCTTGGAAGTCTTGGTCAGCTCTTCCAACCAGTGTGGGACATAATAATGTGACTCGACTGTGTATAGTAACACCACAGATGACTAATTGGAGTTTAACATTCAACAAACACACACTGGTTGCACCCACATACATTGGTACGGACAATTCTTAAAAACCAATATATTGGTAGCCAAGACTTTGAAGCCAACATATTGGCAGGGACAATTTTTTAAATCCAAATATTGGTAGAGACAATTCTTAAAAACCAAAGTATTGGTGGTGACCATTCTTTGAACCCAAAATATTCATAGGTATGGCTCTTTAAACCCAAAATATTGCTAGAGCCAATTCTTTAAACCCAAAATGTTGGTAAGAACAATTATTTAAACCTCAATTATTAGTAGGGACAATTCTTTAAACCCAAAATATTCATAGGTATGGCTCTTTAAACCCAAAATATTGCTAGAGCCAATTCTTTAAACCCAAAATATTCATAGGTATGATACTTTAAACCCAAAATATTGCTAGAGCCAATTCTTTAAACCCAAAATGTTGGTAAGAACAATTATTTAAACCTCAATTATTAGTAGGGACAATTCTTTAAACCCAAAATATTCATAGGTATGGCTCTTTAAACCCAAAATATTGCTAGAGCCAATTCTTTAAACCCAAAATGTTGGTAAGAACAATTATTTAAACCTCAATTATTAGTAGGGACAATTCTTTAAACCCAAAATATTCATAGGTATGGCTCTTTAAACCCAAAATATTGGTAGAGCCAATTCTTTAAACCCAAAATGTTGCTAAGAACAATTATTTAAACCTCAATTATTAGTAGGGACAATTCTTTAAACCCAAAATATTCATAGGTTTGGCTCTTTAAACCCAAAATATTGCTAGAGCCAATTCTTTAAACCCAAAATGTTGGTAAGAACAATTATTTAAACCTCAATTATTAGTTGGGACAATTCTTTAAAACCAAAAATATTCATAGGTATGGCTCTTTAAACCCAAAATATTGCTAGAGCCAATTCTTTAAACCCAAAATGTTGCTAAGAACAATTATTTAAACCTCAATTATTAGTAGGGACAATTCTTTAAACCCAAAATATTCATAGGTTTGGCTCTTTAAACCTAAAATATTGCTAGAGCCAATTCTTTAAACCCAAAATGTTGGTAAGAACAATTATTTAAACCTCAATTATTAGTAGGGACAATTCTTTAAACCCAAAATATTCATAGGTTTGACTCTTTAAACCCAAAATATTGCTAGAGCCAATTCTTTAAACCCAAAATGTTGGTAAGAACAATTATTTAAACCTCAATTATTAGTAGGGACAATTCTTTAAACCCAAAATATTCATAGGTTTGACTCTTTAAACCCAAAATATTGCTAGAGCCAATTCTTTAAACCCAAAATGTTGGTAAGAGCAATTATTTAAACCTCAATTATTAGTTGGGACAATTCTTTAAACCCAAAATATTCATAGGTATGGCTCTTTAAACCCATAATATTGGTAGAGGCAATTCTTTAAACCCAAAATATTGGTAGAGGCAATTCTTTAAACCCAAAATGTTGGTAAGAACAATTATTTAATCCTCAATTATTAGTAGGGACAATTCTTTAAACCCAAAATATTCATAGGTATGGCTCTTTAAACCCAAAATATTGGTAGGGGCAATTCTTTAAACCCAAAATATTGGTAGGGACACATCCCCACTGTCCATATGCAAACCTACACCCTTGAGGCCACGCACTGTTGGGGCATCTCCTGGTTGATAGAGTTCATGCTTAAGAAGCTGAACCAGCTTTTGGCTTCATTTCGCACCACACGGAGGTTTCGATGGCAGCAGAATTTCATTTCTTTCACTTTCGGTCTAGTCTGTTTTGATGAGCAACCATGAGATAAAAGCAGCTTCAGAAAATGGACTTGCTTGCTGAGCTTTATGGTCCATATGCCTTTACTAGAACAGCTCCCAATGGTACCCTCGGCTCATGAGGCCAGTGTGACAAATAGCTATAATTACAGGCCATAAACATTGGGGGGCTTTATTAATATGAAAGAACACGAAATACTGGCCTTTACACAGAAAAGCTTGGGGAGCTCATGCAGCAGGACGATTGATAAGCTACACCGTTGCAGACCATGTGAAGCAGTCAGATGAGTTATAACTGGAACTGGAGCTACATTGAAGCTAATCTAACTGAGAAGTGATGGAAACTCATTGTTAAAGATTTGCATTACATAGTTGTTGACCTGGAAACTGATCAATATGCCACTGATGGGATGTTTGTTGGGATGGGCATTGTCCACACAAACATTATATAGATATATCTATCCATCCATCCATCATCTTCTGCTCTGTCCCGCTAGTCGGGGTCACTGGGGGGCTGGAGCCAGTCCCAGCGTCATTGGGTGAAGGTGGGGTACACCATGGACAGCTTGCCAGTTCATCGCATGGCCGACACACTCACTTCTATGGGCAGTTTAGAGTGACTGATCAACCTAACATGGCTGTGTCTCAAACCCTACTGAGCTCCCTACATAGGCAGCATTTTACATCATAGTATGCGCTCCCGACATGTAGACTGTCCCAATTCTTACATACCTTAAACATGCTGTTTACTGAGGAACCTTATTTAAACCTGATTTTAAGAAGTATTGAACTCTTCCTCAGCTGCTTAGACAATCCCATGATGCACCGCAGGCTAATCTAGGAGCAGTGAAGTGGTTTTAAAATGTGAGTTATTTTGATTCTCTGGAGTTTTAATGTGTTTCTGGTCATATAATCACACAAAACAGTATTTTATTATCAACTCTGTAACGAGTCCTTCACCATTTACACTTTATACTCCAGACATTAGCATTTATGCTAGCGGATTTTTAAACCTCGGGCTATTGTTTTGGATGCTGGCTGGTAACTTAGCAACCAGCTAAATCAAGGTCGTGTGCTGTAGTGGGCGGGAACAAGCCGTGACACAGTCTCTCTCTAACTAGAGCGTCTCAGTAATCTGTTTTATGAGGAGAGATGAGGAGAGAACGCTGATACTTACATACTCACTACCTAGACAGCCTACTTAGACACTCACTAGGATTTGAGACACTCCCCATGTGTTTGGACTGCGGGAGGAAACCGGAGTACCCGTAGGAAACCCACTCAAGCAAGGCGATACGGATCAAAAATAATATCTCAATATTTTTCGCTGAATGGTGATATACGATATATATCTCTATTTTTAGCTGAATGGTGATATACGATATATATATCTCGATATTTTTAGCTGAATGGCGATATACGATATATATCTCGATATTTTTAGCTGAATGGTGATATACGATATATATCTCGATATTTTTAGCTGAATGGCGATATACGATATATATCTCGATATTTTTAGCTGAATGGCGATATACGATATATATCTCGATATTTTTAGCTGAATGGTGATATACGATATATATCTCGATATTTTTCGCTGAATGGTGATATACGATATATATCTCTATTTTTTAGCTGAATGGCGATATACGATATATATCTCTATTTTTTAGCTGAATGGTATATATATATATACGATATATATATACGATATATATATACGATATATATACGATATATATCTCGATATTTTTAGCTGAATGGTGATATACGATATATATCTCGATATTTTTCGCTGAATGGTGATATACGATATATATCTCGATATTTTTAGCTAAATGGCGATATACGATATATATCTCGATATTTTTAGCTGAATGGCGATATACGATATATATCTCGATATTTTTAGCTGAATGGTGATATACGATATATATCTCGATATTTTTAGCTGAATGGCGATATACGATATATATCTCTATTTTTTAGCTGAATGGCGATATACGATATATATCTCGATATTTTTAGCTGAATGGTGATATACGATATATATCTCGATATTTTTCGCTGAATGGTGATATACGATATATATCTCAATATTTTTTCTTCCCATAAGGTGATAACAAAAAGGCACTTCTAACCCTAACCCTAACCCTAACCCTAACCCTAACACACAGGCACTTGACTAGGGCTGGGTATCGTTTGAAAATCTTTGATACAAAAATCTATGTATGTATTTAACAGAAAACATGAGTAATCTCTCATACTATCACCCTAATAGGCTACCTTTTAATTTTGTATCTTTTTATTTGGATCTTGTTCAAACAATGAACATCTTTGTGCTTCTTTAATAAAAACAAAACATTAGCATTACTTATGCATAAACTATAAAACTATGCAATCCTTTAACCTCTAGTAGGACTGGGCGATATATGGAGTTTTTAAGAAATATCGATATATTTTTATATGAGATATAAGATGAGACAATATTGTTTATATCGATATTTCTTAAAAACTCGATATATCGCCCAGCCCTACTAATACTCACATAAACACTAAATACTTATGTTTAGTTTAAGAAGTTTAATAAAAGCAAACTTGAATAAACTTGTTCTGATCTACAGCAAATAGATAAGTCTGAACAAACAATCACCGTGGAGACGAAATGAGAAAAGTTTCATGCTAAATCTCGTGTTCCAGGCGTGAATTGGGTTGTAATTTGCAAGATTTGACGTGTAAAATAATTCGCCATCTGTCACAAGCAACACTTCTAAATAGGATGAGATGTAAATTCCATTCCTCTCACTCCTGTACAGGTGTTTTTACTTATTTACTGAATATTTTCACGTCTGCGGTCCAGAAACTTGGCTCTGTTGTTGGTTTTGGATGCAGCTTGGTGACATTTCCACTGTATGGTCATCAAAGCCATTTAAAATCCAGCCAATGACTGTCAACAGTGAATTAATACGAGATTCCCGTGTACTATTCAATGATATTCTTGTAGGGTTTATCAGTGGACTGGCTTTAAAAGCAAAGAATGCATTGAACCCCAACACAGCTAACACGGGTCAGACCTCTTGTCGCTGCACAGAAAGGCCTTTGCTGTGACCATCGCTTACTTACCGCTCTCTCCGAACCGCTGGACCGATGAGCTCCAGTGTAAACAAGCTTTTATTGCTAAATTGTTGGTTCACTACAGGCTTCAATATCTGAGCTGATGCATCCACCAGCTTCTAATAACGTGGAGCTCGCATGGCTGTCCGGTTCTTCTTTATTAGGTGGTCACCAGCTTCTCGCTGTGGTCCACAAAGCACATGGAATGAAATCAAGTTAATTCAGTTGCACTCCATGCAGAAATGAGCTAGCCTATGTGGCCAGAAGTATGTGGACAGCATTGCTGTGTCAGTTTGTTGGGCACCGGATTCTGAGATCATGACCCCGAGAACAGCCTCTACTCTTCTGGGATGGCAGTGAAGCTTTTGAAGTGTTTATGTGAGAGTACATCATCGGGCGAAGGCGGGGTACACCATGGACAGGTTGCCAGTCCATTACATGGCCAACACACACTCAAGCTCACACTCACACCTACGGGCAGTTTAGAGTGAGGATCCTAACATGCATGTGTTTGGACTGTGGGAGGAAACCAGAGTACCCGGAGGAACCCACGCAAGCACGGAGAGAACATACACACTCCACACAGAAGGGCCCCGACCCAGACATGAACCTGGATTCACCAAACTTATTACCCAAGGTAATTATCCCTCCTCCACCAAACTTTGTTTTCTTGTGTTGAGCTGCCGTTACTCCTGGATGCTTCCTATTCACAATAGTAGCACACACAGTTGTCCAGGGCAGCTGTAGCAGGAAGCATTAGTGAGACCTCCAAGACCTGGAGCAAGGGCGGGGCCTACTCCAAAGACTCCTCAAGTTCCAGATAGCTGTATCCTTCACATTCCCTAATCATACCCACGATCAGAGTGATCTTCTTTGTGGTAGAAATTTCATCAACTGACTTGGTGGGGTCCTATAACAGAACCACGCTCTTCTGTACGACCCATTCTTCTGCCAGTGCTTGTCTATGGAGACTGCATGGTTATGTACTTGACTATATACACCTGTTACCAATGAATGGAGCTGGTCCGGGTGGGATACTGGTCTGGAACTGTTATTAGGGGCTTCTTATTTAGGGAAAAGTGTCACTGATCACATGCTACACATAGAAGTCTGGTTACTGGAGCACTCCTTTAATGTTTATCTTTAGTTACTGTGATGTCACTCATTCCCATAATATAGTTTCCACGCTGATAAACACTCAGAACTTCTAACAGACCACACTTTGTCTGAACGATATTGAGTCCGAGAAGAATATCAAATGAACACAGCGACGGGCTCCATTTCACCGGGCGGCCCCCGAGGAAGGTAGAGGGACGGGGCCGAAGACAAAAGGCCCTGTGTCGTGCGGGGAGACGACCTCTGTCACATGTCATAACGAACTGCCTTAATTAAGACTCAAGTCAACAGAAAAAGAAGGCTGATAATGGAGGAAGCAATTTAATTAGCCTCCTCTTACAGCTCCTATTTCCAGACACTCAGGAAACAATTAAGTCCCTCTTAGAGCCTAATGGTCTTCCAGTCTGGCTTACTCGGCCTTATTCTATTAATAACCCATAAACGATGAGGAGTCGTCAAGCTCTGAAGACATGACATCAAGAGTCATTTAGGAAACAGCGTTCGAAGATGGCAAAACACGGGGCTTACTGGATGCTGGTGAGGTTTAAGAGAAACCCAACCTCAAGAGGCTCTTAGCCAGAAAACATAAACATAAACATAAACACTGCTGTTTAATTTATTTTATTTAATATTAACATATTTCAGTGTTACTGACACAGTGGTGTAGTGGTCAGTATGGTGGTGTAGTGGTTAGTATGGTGGTGTAGTGGTTAGTATGGTGGTGTAGTGGTTAGTACGGTGGTGTAGTGGTTAGTACGGTGGTGTAGTGGTTAGTGGGGTGGTGTAGTGGTTAGTATGGTGGTGTAGTGGTTAGTACGGTGGTGTAGTGGTTAGTATGGTGGTGTAGTGGTTAGTACGGTGGTGTAGTGGTTAGTACGGTGGTGTAGTGGTTAGTATGGTGGTGTAGTGGTTAGTATGGTGGTGTAGTGGTTAGTATGGTGGTTTAGTGGTTAGTAAGGTGGTGTAGTGGTCAGTACGGTGGTGTAGTGGTTAGTATGGTGGTGTAGTGGTTAGTACGGTGGTGTAGTGGTTAGTAAGGTGGTGTAGTGGTTAGTATGGTGGTGTAGTGGTTAGTATGGTGATGTAGTGGTTAGTATGGTGGTTTAGTGGTTAGTAAGGTGGTGTAGTGGTCAGTACGGTGGTGTAGTGGTTAGTATGGTGGTGTAGTGGTTAGTACGGTGGTGTAGTGGTTAGTAAGGTGGTGTAGTGGTTAGTATGGTGGTGTAGTGGTTAGTACGGTGGTCCTGTTAGCTGCTCTGTGGTGGTCCTGTGGGGGTCCTGATCATTAAAGAACAGAGTCATAAAGTATACAGAGAATCAGATGAACTACAGTCTGTAAGTGGAGCTCCTGTATGGTCAGTGGAGCTGATACAGTGGACAGTGAGTGGAGGTCCTGTATGGTCAGTGGAGCTGATACAGTGGACAGTGAGTGGAGGTCCTGTATGGTCCGTGGAGCTGATACAGTGGACAGTGAGTGTAGGTCCTGTATGGTCAGTGGAGCTGATACAGTGGACAGTGAGTGGAGGTCCTGTATGGTCAGTGGAGCTGATACAGTGGACAGTGAGTGGAGGTCCTGTATGGTCAGTGGAGCTGATACAGTGGACAGTGAGTGGAGGTACTGTATGGTCAGTGGAGCTGATACAGTGGACAGTGAGTGGAGGTCCTGTATGGTCAGTGGAGCTGATACAGTGGACAGTGAGTCCACTGTAACAACTACCTGGAATACTGTATCAGCCACCTAGCAATATTCTAGCAACCACCTGGAATACTGTATCAGCCACCTAGCAATATTCTAGCAACCACCTGGAATACTGTATAAGCTTAATAAGCAAACAGCTTCAACTTCTCCAGCGTTTTCAGCTGTTTTCATAAATGATAATAAAATAAACAGAGTGTTGCAGTGTTGTCGTGTTATTGGACATCTAAACTGACCTTTCTTGGTCCAGGTATCTTGGCTCAGTGTGATGTGGCCTACAAGGCCTTGTTTAAACTGGCAGCCCAAATCAGTTTTTTTGCCCTATCTAGGTTGAATCCAGGTTTATTTCTAAAGGGTCTGGACAGCAAAAGAAACACTCAAGAAATTAGATTTTTTTTATCAATCAGATCTACACTATATTGATTTGTAGGTGACTGAGTGGGGTGTGGCCCATTAACTTAAATGACAAAGGTCTTGTTCGCTCTGGAAGCCCAAATCAGATTTTTGCTGTATCTAGATTGAATCCACAGTTAAAAAACGTAATGAAATTAGATTTTTTGCAAATCGGATCTAAACTACTTTGATTTGTAGGTGACTGAGTCTGATGTGGCCCATTAACTAAATGACTAAAGGTCTTGTTCGCTCTGGAAGCCCAAATCTGATTTTTGCCGTGTCTAGATTGAGTCCAGACCAAATTCTAATAGGTTGTAGAGTTAAAAAACCTAATGAAATTATATTTTTTGCAAATCGGATCTAAACTACATTGATTTGTAGGTGACTGAGTCTGATGTGGCCTATTAACTAAGTGACTAAAGGTCTTGTTCAGTCTGGAAGCCCAAATCTGATGTTTTGCTGCATCCAGATTGTATCCAAGTTTATTTCTGATGGTCTGTACAATAAAAAAAAGTCAGGGGAATTAGATTTTTTTGTAAATCAGACCTAAACTACATTGATTTGAAGGTGACTGAGTCTGATGTGGCCTATTAACTAAGTGACTAAAGGCTTTGTTCACTCTGGAAGCCCAAATCTGATTTTTGTCGAATCCAGACTAATTTCTGATGGTCTGTACAGTTAAAAAAACACTCCTGAAATTATATTTTTTGCAAATCAGACCTAAACTACTTTGATTTGTAGGTGACTGAGTCTGATGTGGCCTATTAACTAAGTGACTAAAGGTCTTGTTCAGTCTGGAAGCCCAAATCTGATTTTTTGCTGCATCCAGATTGTATCCAAGTTTATTTCTGATGGTCTGTACAATCAAAAAAGTCAGGGGAATTCGATTTTTTTGTAAATCAGACCTAAACTACATTGATTTGTAGGTGACTGAGTCTGATGTGGCCTATTAACTAAGTGACTAAAGGTCTTGTTCACACTGGAAGCCCAAATCAGATTTTTTGCTGCATCCAGATTGTATCCAAGTTTATTTCTGATGGTCTGTACAATCAAAAAAGTCAGGGGAATTAGATTTTTTTCCAAATCAGACGTAAACTACATTGATTTGAAGGTGACTGAGTCTGATGTGGCCCATTAACGAAGTGACTAAAGGCTTTGTTCACTCTGGAAGCCCAAATCTGATTTTTGTCGAATCCAGACTAATTTCTGATGGTCTGTACAGTTAAAAAAACACTCCTGAAATTATATTTTTTGCAAATCAGATCTAAACTACATTGATTTGTAGGTGACTGAGTCTGATGTGGCCTATTAACTAAGTGACTAAAGGTCTTGTTCAGTCTGGAAGCCCAAATCAGATTTTTTGCTGCATCCAGATTGTATCCAAGTTTATTTCTGATGGTCTGTACAATCAAAAAAGTCAGGGGAATTCGATTTTTTCCAAATCAGACCTAAACTACATTGATTTGTAGGTGACTGAGTCTGATGTGGCCCATTAACTTAAATGACAAAGGCCTTGTTCACTCTGGAAGCCCAAATCTGATTTTTGTCGAATCCAGACTAATTTCTGATGGTCTGTACAGTTAAAAAACACTCCTGAAATTAGATTTTTTTGTAAATCGGATCTAAACCATAATGATTTATAGGTGACTGAGTGTGATGTGGCCTATTAACTTAAATGACTAAGGTCTTGTTTACACTGGCAGCCCAAATCTGATTTTTGCCGTGTCTAGATTGAATCCAGACTAAATTCTAATAGGTTGTAGAATTAAAAACCTAATGAAATTAGATTTTTTGCAAATCGGATCTAAACTACATAGATTTGTAGGTGAGTGAGGAGTGATGTGGCCCATTAACTAAATGATTAAAGAGCTTGTTCACTCTGGTAGCCCAAATC
>CM038722.1:7103537-7111037 GCA_021613375.1 Megaleporinus macrocephalus | reverse complement strand
ATGTGAACAGTATTGTATGTAAACAGCAGTACAGTGAATGTAAACAGTATTGTATGTAAACAGCAGTACAGTGAATGTAAACAGTATTTTATGTAAACAGCAGTACAGTGAATGTGAACAGTATTGTATGTAAACAGCAGTACAGTGAATATAAACAGTATTGTGTGTAAACAGCAGTACAGTGAATGTAAACAGTATTGTATGTAAACAGCAGTATAGTGAATGTGAACAGTATTGTATGTAAACAGCAGTACAGTGAATGTAAACAGTATTGTATGTAAACAGCAGTACAGTGAATGTAAACAGTATTGTATGTAAACAGCAGTATAGTGAATGTGAACAGTATTGTATGTAAACAGCAGTACAGTGATGTAAACAGTATTGTATGTAAACAGCAGTACAGTGAATGTAAACAGTATTGTATGTAAACAGCAGTATAGTGAATGTGAACAGTATTGTATGTAAACAGCAGTACAGTGAGTGTAAACAGTATTGTATGTAAACAGCAGTACAGTGAGTGTAAACAGTATTGTATGTAAACAGCAGTACAGTGAATATAAACAGTATTGTGTGTAAACAGCAGTGAAGTGAGTGTAAACAGTATTGTATGTAAACAGCAGTACAGTGAGTGTAAACAGTATTGTATGTAAACAGCAGTACAGTGAATGTAAACAGTATTGTATGTAAACAGCAGTACAGTGAATGTAAACAGTATTGTATATAAACAGCAGTACAGTGAATGTAAACAGTATTGTATGTAAACAGCAGTACAGTGAATGTGAACAGTATTGTGTGTAAACAGCAGTACAGTGAATGTAAACAGTATTGTAAACAGCAGTGAAGTGAGTGTAAACAGTATTGTATGTAAACAGCAGTACAGTGAATGTAAACAGTATTGTATGTAAGCAGCAGTACAGTGAATGTAACAGTATTGTATATAAACAGCAGTACAGTGAGTGTAAACAGAATTGTATGTAAACAGCAGTACAGTGAGTGTAAACAGTATTGTATGTAAACAGCAGTACAGTGAATGTAAACAGTATTGTATGTAAACAGCAGTACAGTGAGTGTAAACAGTATTGTATGTAAACAGCAGTACAGTGAATGTAAACAGTATTGTATGTAAACAGCAGTACAGTGAATGTAAACAGTATTGTATGTAAACAGCAGTACAGTGAATGTAAACAGTATTGTATGTAAACAGCAGTACAGTGAGTGTAAACAGTATTGTGTGTAAACAGCAGTACAGTGAGTGTAAACAGTATTGTATGTAAACAGCAGTACAGTGAGTGTAAACAGTATTGTGTGTAAACAGCAGTACAGTGAGTGTAAACAGTATTGTATGTAAACAGCAGTACAGTGAGTGTAAACAGTATTGTATGTAAACAGCAGTACAGTGAGTGTAAGGTGCAGTTTAATCAGACCAGTTAAAACCAGTTCAGATAGGAGAGGTTGGAGAGGTAGTGCGTGAGGTGTTCAGAAGCCTGATGGCCTGTGAGTAGAAACTGTTTGTCAGTCTTGTGGTCCTGGACTTCACACTCCTGTAACGTCTGTCTGAAGGTAAACGTGTGAAGAGTGTGTGCTGGGGGTGTGTACTGTCCCTGATTATGTTGTGGGCCCACCTGGTGACCCTGGTGTGGTAGATGTTCTGCAGTGAGGGGAAGGCTGCTCCTGAGATGGACTGTGCAGTTTTGATCACGCGCTGGAGAGCCTTTCTGTCCTGAGCAGTAGAGTTTCCATACCAGACGATGATGGAGCTGGTAAGAACACTCTCAATCATACTCCCGTAGAAGGTGCTGAGAGTTTTGGTTGGCATACCAAATTTTCTCAGCCTTCTCAGAAAGTTTAGTTGTGAGTTGAACTCTTTTCTTCTTCTTCTAGTTCTTCAACAAAAGTCTGTCTATGAGTGACCTGTAGAACATCATAACTTATAATAACTCACAACCTACTCAACATCATAGAATTACTAAAAGAATTAGGAGATAATTATCTTCTATCTAATTAACTGACCTTAACTGATACTGTTCGTGGGGTAAAGTAAATTCTGTATGAGCAAGTGTTCATATATTTTTATATCTAACATAAAGTTAAATCTACAGCCCGTTCGTACGGGATGTGTTTAGTGGACTGAGGTTTTCTATTGGGTTCAATGGGAGACACATTTTAAACATGGCTGTCTTTAGAGCAGCTCTGACTGGGAGACTCAATAAGATCCCGGTATCTGGAGCCATGCTGACTGCAGTGCATCCCACAACAGCTGGAGGGAGTGTAGGGGAAGGATCCATAGAACCAACACCACTATCCAGGTAGTCCCACAGAGTCTCAGTTAGGTTCAAGTCTGGGGAATTAGGGGTCCAGGGTAGTACTTGGAAGTCTTGGTCGGCTCTTCCAACCAATGTGGGACAATGTCAGAAAAGAAAGAAAAATTTTAATTCTTTGTTCAATTCTAACTACCTTATTTATAATGTTTTTAATTTGTAGAGCTATTTCACAACTGTACCCATACATTTATATACAAAACAGTGGGTGTTATTACATTTATACACAAAACAGTGTGTGTTATTACATTTATACATAAAACAGTGTGTGTTACTACATTTATATACAAAAGAGTGTGTGTTATTATATTTATACACAAAACAGTGTGTGTTACTACATTTATACATAAAACAGTGTGTGTTACTACATTTATACACTGAACAGTGTGTGTTACTACATTTATACACTAAACAGTGTGTGTTATTACATTTATATACAAAACAGTGTGTGTTACTACATTTATATACAAAACAGTGTGTGTTATTACATTTATACACAAAACAGTGTGTGTTATTACATTTATACACAAAACATTGTGTGTTACTACATTTGTATACAAAACAGTGTGTGTTATTACATTTATACACAAAACAGTGTGTGTTACTACATTTATACACAAAACAGTGTGTGTTACTACATTTATACACTGAACAGTGTGTTACTACATTTATACACTAAACAGTGTGTGTTAATACATTTATACACAAAACAGTGTGTGTTACTACATTTATACACTAAACAGTGTGTGTTACTACATTTATACACAAAACAGTGTGTGTTACTACATTTATACACAAAACACTGTGTGTTAATACATTTACACACTAAACAGTGTGTGTTAATACATTTACACACAAAACAGTGTGTGTTACTACATTTATATACAAAACAGTGTGTGTTAATACATTTATACACAAAACAGTGTGTTACTACATTTATACACTAAACAGTGTGTGTTATTACAATTATATACAAAACAGTGTGTGTTAAAACATTTATACACAAAACAGTGTGTGTTAATACATTTACACACTAAACAGTGTGTGTTAATACATTTACACACTAAACAGTGTGTGTTATTACATTTATATACAAAACAGTGTGCGTTGAAACATTTATACACAAAACAGTGTGTGTTAATACATTTACACCCTAAACAGTGTGTGTTACTACATTTATACACAAAACAGTGTGTGTTACTACATTTATATACAAAACAGTGTGTGTTAATACATTTACACACTAAACAGTGTGTGTTAATACATTTACACACTAAACAGTGTGTGTTACTACATTTATATACAAAACAGTGTGTGTTACTACATTTATATGCAAAACAGTGTGTGTTACTACATTTATACGCAAAACAGTGTGTGTTACTACATTTATATACAAAACAGTGTGTGTTAATACATTTATATACAAAACAGTGTGTGTTAAAACATTTATACACAAAACAGTGTGTGTTAATACATTTATATACAAAACAGTGTGTGTTAAAACATTTATATACAAAACAGTGTGTTACTACATTTATACACTAAACAGTGTGTGTTATTACATTTATATACAAAACAGTGTGTGTTAAAACATTTATACACAAAACAGTGTGTGTTAATACATTTACACACTAAACAGTGTGTGTTACTACATTTATACACAAAACAGTGTGTTACTATATTTATATACAAAACAGTGTGTGTTACTACATTTATACGCAAAACAGTGTGTGTTACTACATTTATATGCAAAACAGTGTGTGTTAATACATTTACACACTAAACAGTGTGTGTTAATACATTTACACACTAAACAGTGTGTGTTACTACATTTGTATACAAAACAGTGTGTGTTAAAACATGTATACACAAAACAGTGTGTGTTAATACATTTACACACTAAACAGTGTGTTTTACTACATTTGTATACAAAACAGTGTGTGTTACTACATTTATATACAAAACAGTGTGTGTTAATACATTTACACACTAAACAGTGTGTGTTAATACATTTACACACTAAACAGTGTGTGTTAATACATTTACACACTAAACAGTGTGTGTTACTACATTTGTATACAAAACAGTGTGTGTTAAAACATGTATACACAAAACAGTGTGTGTTACTACATTTACACACTAAACAGTGTGTGTTACTACATTTGTATACAAAACAGTGTGTGTTACTACATTTATATACAAAACAGTGTGTTACTACATTTATACACAAAACAGTGCGTGTTACTACATTTATATACAAAACAGTGTGTGTTACTACATTTATACACAAAACAGTGTGTGTTACTACATTTATACACAAAACAGTGTGTGTTATTACATTTATATACTAAACAGTGTGTGTTACTACATTTGTATACAAAACAGTGTGTGTTAAAACATGTATACACAAAACAGTGTGTGTTAATACATTTACACACTAAACAGTGTGTGTTACTACATTTATATACAAAACAGTGTGTGTTACTACATTTATATACAAAACAGTGTGTTACTACATTTATACACAAAACAGTGCGTGTTACTTCATTTATATACAAAACAGTGTGTGTTACTACATTTATACACAAAACAGTGTGTGTTACTACATTTATATACAAAACAGTGTGTGTTATTACATTTATATACAAAACAGTGTGTGTTACTACATTTATACACAAAACAGTGTGTGTTACTACATTTATATACAAAACAGTGTGTGTTAATACATTTATATACAAAACAGTGTGTGTTAATACATTTACACACTAAACAGTGTGTGTTAATACATTTACACACTAAACAGTGTGTGTTACTACATTTGTATACAAAACAGTGTGTGTTACTACATTTATATACAAAAGAGTGTGTGTTAATACATTTACACACTAAACAGTGTGTGTTACTACATTTATACACAAAACAGTGTGTGTTACTACATTTATATACAAAACAGTGTGTGTTACTACATTTATACACAAAACAGTGTGTGTTACTACATTTACATACAAAACAGTGTGTGTTACTACATTTGTATACAAAACAGTGTGTGTTACTACATTTACACACTAAACAGTGTGTGTTAATACATTTACACACAAAACAGTGTGTGTTACTACATTTGTATTAGCACATATTAGTAAAGTAAACTTTACTAGTTGTGTGATGTTTAATGAGTGTGGTGAAGGATTTTGAACAGGGTTTTGTTCTTCTTCGTATATTCGGGTTAAAGGTGACCACTCAGGAGCGGATATTGCTGACGTCATTAGGACTGACACTATGTTTGCTGACTGAATCTCAGCACTCAGCACTGATACTGTATCCAGTTGTGTGTTTGAGGCCATCTGAGTGTGTAGTACAGCAGCTTTGATCTGTAATCATGAATCCCCAGTTGTGTATGTAGATTTACTAATTCACATATAATGTGTATAAAGTCTCAAGTTTCTGCAAACCTGACCATCATTTTTCTCACTATGTTTTATAATCAGTTTTATTGTTTAAATTCTGAGTGTGGGCTTCTCCCTCAGTCTTGGGGTCTACGATATCACAGAAATTGATGTTTTCATATATTTCTACATTAAAATGTTGGTTATGCTGCAGTACTCAACTCATCACAGACATAATATCTACAAAAAGGAAGCAAGTCTAAAAGAAGAAGTGAGACATATGACACTCAGAAGGCAAGAAAGAAGAATGTCAGAGTTTATTACATATTTATTATAAGTCCTAAAATAGATATTTCTTTTTTATTTTTCAATGTTTACATTTTTTAATATTTCAATTTTTCAATGTTTCAATATTTCAATTTTCCAATTTTTATTTTTATTATTATTATTTATTATTTTTTTGGTGTGTGTTTGATCATTGCCGGTTTTTGTCTCTTTGTGATTCCTGAATTCACCTTTAGTATCTTGTCTCTTGTATCTTGTCTTTACCTTTGGTCTGAATTTGAACTTCTCTTTTGATGCCCCTCTTTGCTTATGGCCCCTGGAATGTCTCCTGACTTTCTGGATTCCCTTTTGGAATCTAACTAAGTTTTATCTGTGGGCGTTTGGGCTGGTCTGTTGCAAAACATACTGATCTGCTTGACGTCCCCAAACAGAAGTGTCTAAATACTCACATGACATCAGATGACCGCTGACCGCTCTATACCAGAGGCGGTCAGCGGTCCATCTCACATGGGGTGTGAAGACCACCAGGGCCAAAAAATCAATATTTAAATTGTTCTACATAGCAGGTATGTGTGCTTTTGGTCCCCCAGATGCAGTTAACACTCCCATTTACACTCCAGCGATGGACTCCGCCTTCGCCCAACGACACTGGGATTGGCTCCAGCAGAATAAAACAGAAGATGAAGGCTGGATGGATGGAACACTGTATTCTTTCTTTTGTTGAGCTCATGAATATTTAAATGAGCTCTGCTCTAATTGGCTGGTTCACAGTGAGATGCTGCAATGATCACAACATAGACCAGATAAAATGAACCTCTATGTACATAAGCTCTGCCCACATACTATTTAGTTAGCTATACTAGTTACTTGGAGATGCTAGCTACTCACTTTCATCTGAACATCAAACACAAAGTAGATTAAAGTTCTTGCTGTGAAGCTTTCAGTTTAAGATGATCTGCTTCAACTCTCACACAGCATGGCCACTACTTATAGGTGACTGTTGGAGGTTGTGGTGCTCATAAAGGTGGAGCTGCTTGGCTCTTCAGTCGCCTCAGTGTTGGACGCTGAGCTGAGTCTAAAGCTGCTCCGAGTGTTGGAGAAGCTGTCTGGAGTGAGATGTTCAGACTGCAGAGTTAAAGTTGTTCAGGATTCTGGTAAAGACGTTGAGCTGAAGTTCAGAAGGTCGTTTTGGGAATTCTCCGTTCCACCTTAAGCGGTGCTGCGGTTCCATTCTGGTGTCTGTACGAGCTGCAGTGTTTAAGGTGGAACGTTAGATGAAGAATCTGGTCTGAATAGGAACTTCAGGCTGGTTTAAGGATGAACATCAACCGTGTAGCTCTGACAGTTGGGTTGTTGGTTGGGAAGGAATGCCTGGAACGCTTGGGTTCTCCACATAGTCCACCAGCTTGGTAGCTGTTGTGGTTGTTATGGTGGTCTGTTATGTAACAGTTTGAGCTCGGCCTGTTTTATCGTCTCTCTTGTGTAAAAGAAAGGTTTGTATTTGGAGAACAAGT
>CM038722.1:7056037-7098537 GCA_021613375.1 Megaleporinus macrocephalus | reverse complement strand
AATGATTCACTGTCTGCCAGGAATCTGTGTATCAATACTGTTTTTGAGAATCGATACAGTATCACCAAACATAATATCACGATATTCGATATTTCGATATTTCCAACATGGGGCCACCTTATTGGTCAGCTCCTTGCACTTATCAGCATTGGTTTCAAATATTTGTTATATTCTCTGTAGTCCTTGGTTTTATTATAGTTATATTATATTATGACAACAGTTTTCTCACATTTTGAACAATATCAGCACAAAACCTACTAATGATATGATGCTGAACATGTTGAAAGCAAGTGAAAGCTGCAGTAGATAAGATTTGGGGATTTGGGGACCCCTGTGGTGGGCAAGTGTAATTGCACGCGACGTGCAGGAGAATGTTTTGTAGTGTATATCGTTTTGTAAAACTCCCAACCCTGATGCCTCTAAGTTTTAACTGTTTATTTCATATGGATCAGGGTTGCCAGATTGTGTAGGATCATCATTTTAATGGAGTAATAGTTAACGTTTCAGAGTTTCCAGTGGGTTGTGTTGGGGCTGGTGTGGTAAAGCATTGCCGGCACTACTCCTAAACACGGCGCTGCTACTTTTGGCCTTTAGGAATGCAGTAAATGACGTTCGGTCTTTACATTGTTTCAGAGGGAGTGAACAAATGCAAGCACACCATGACGAGGCATTTCAAAGCTGCTCTAAGATCAGTGTGATCTGTGTATATATATATATATCTGTGTGATCTGTGTATATATATATATATATTCCATTCACCACTCAATTTTAAATTTTTTGGTATTTTCCAAACACAAGAACTGCCAATGACTTTGTTTAAGAATATCATGATGAACGGACCAATAGAAATGCTCCAAAATGGCTTGTAAAAAATTCTGGTTCCATTGACTTCCATTAAAAGTGAAGACTGTTTTTGGGCTCTCCTGTCAAGTTGTCATTTTGGAGATTCTTCTTTGGACAGAGATGATATATTTATCAGTATCTGATACTGAAAACCTACTTACTGCTGCTAAAAGTCTGTAAACGTTCAGTGAATAGAAGTTTTAACATGTTTGTACATGTTTAGTGACTTTTAACCAGAGCAGTTTTAAAGGATTGAGCTTCTGAGTGTGAGAATAAGGTGGATAAACCTAGGACAGCCAATGGAGGACCATCAGCACGAGATAGACTCATTAGAAATCAGTTGGTTCTACACTGTTGGTGCAGATATGTGGGCAGGTTCTTTCGTTTCTTTCTCTAATAAGCTGGCAGATAGTTTGGTGGTCTACACGTTTGGCCACCTGTAGCCTTATTTCACTCTGATCTTCAGCAGCGGCGCCGGTAATCCTGGAGATAACCGTCAAACGCTCTGGTGAAAATTGCTGATTCATGGTTGAGGCTGGCTGCCTTCCTTCCTCACTCTGATTGGCCACTCCGGTCAGGCGCCCCCCTCCTCTGAAGCTCCACTAAAGCTCCACTGAAGCTCTTCTGAAGCTCTTCTGAAGCTCCTCCCAATGACACAGCAGTTTTGCAGCTGGTTGTAGTTACACAATCATTCCATTGAGATTGAATTTGCTTACTTAACAAGCCGGTTTTCTGCAGACCACTGTAATTACCTCCCTCGTTCAGAAGGTGGAGTGGTTTTCTGTAGTTTGGTAACTGCTCTGTTATGAAGACCTACTAAAAGCTGGGGCTACGGTTGCTGTGAAAGCAGAGCATTAAGTTTTGGCACCCATGACTCATAGAAAGTCTGGAATACTTAAATTGGAGTTTTTTACTTTCACTTTCATTTTGATCACTTGGTCTTCACTCTTTTGGTCCTACTCCAAAATATCATAGAATGCAGGTCCACAGTGAGAGCATGTTTTGTTTACTGCTTTATAAGATGTTTAATATCTCAGAGAATGCAGGTCTTTAATGCAATTGCTTACTTTTAACATGACATTAAGAAAAACTAGCTTTTCCTCAAAATGAAATGCAGTTTTTTTGCATAAATGTTAGATAATCATTAAGTAACATGTTCAATAATCACTTATTTAATACAACCTTATTACAGCCTGAGGTTGAAGACTAGGACTTGTTTTGAAACGTAGTTGTTTTGCTCCTTAAGCTTCTTCTCTTGGTTGACCTCCAATGGAGACACTTGACTCTTAGATCAGACCTTAAACTAAGATCTCTTGATAATTTTTGCTTTGGCCTTTTCTAAAAACATAGTATTTGTTGAAAGTAATAGATGGTATTAAATGTTATATTGAAGTTTATGGAAGTTAATCACAATTCATAGCCATACTGTGTCTGTGTGCATGGTTCCTATTTGTTAGGGTGGGATGGTGGGACCAGTTGGGGGTTGCAGTAGAACTCAGTATTCTCAAGAGGGCTTTAGTAGAAAGAAGGTTTGAGAAGTCAATAAACATGGATCCTGTTTGTTGGATAAAAGCAATGAGTGGGTCAGGGGCATTCCGCACAGAGAGGTAAGGGTGGGATGGTGGGACATTTTGGGGGGTGCAGTCGGGCCTTAGATTATTATAGATAGATAGATACGTTATTGATACGAGAGGGAAATTCATAATCTCCACGTTTCGTCATGGGATCGAACCAGCAACCTTCTGGTCACAAGGCTGGTTCCTTAACCTCCAGCTCACGACTGTCCAGCCAAAAAAGACAGCAACTAATAGTTTTTAAGAGAAGTCAGTAAGCAAGAGGGCTAGTTTATAGCGAGTGTCATGATTTAGACGTTCGGTTTACAGGATTCTGATTGGTGGACGTGAACGTCCATTACTTGTTAGCTAGATTAGCCTCACAACTCCAGAACAAACGTGAAGACGTGAAGTTTGTAGACACTGAACTTGTCTCTGTCTGACTGTCTGTCTGACTGTCTGTCTTGTCTGTCTGTCTGACTGTCTGTCTGTCTGTCTGTCTGTCTGGCTGTCTGTCTGGCTGTCTCACTGTCTGACTGTCTGTCTGTCTGTCTGTCTGGCTGACTCACTGTCTGTCTGTCTGACTGTCTGACTGTCTGTCTGTCTGACTGTCTGTCTGTCTGACTGTCTGTCTGTCTCTCTTTCTAACTGTCTGACTGTCTGTCTGTCTGTCTGTCTGACTGTCTGTCTGTCTGTCTGGCTGTCTGTCTGGCTGTCTCACTGTCTGACTGTCTGTCTGTCTGTCTGTCTGTCTGTCTGTCTGTCTGGCTGACTCACTGTCTGTCTGTCTGTCTGTCTGTCTGTCTGACTGTCTGTCTGTCTGTCTGACTGTATCTGTCTGTCTGTCTGTCTGACTGTCTGTCTGTCTGACTGTCTGTCTGTCTCTCTTTCTAACTGTCTGACTGTCTGTCTGTCTGTCTGACTGTCTGACTGTCTGTCTGTCTGACTGTCTGTCTGACTGTCTGTCTCTCTTTCTAACTGTCTGACTGTCTGTCTGTCTGACTGACTGTCTGTCTGTCTGTCTGTCTGTCTGTCTTTAGGTGGAGTTTGCGCTCTGGCTGGTTCGTTACTTCAGCACCGGGTTGCTGTTCTTCATAGGCCTTAAGGCTCCTGGGTTGCCACGGCGACCATACATGCTCCTCATCAACGAAGATGAGCGCGATGTGGAAAATGGAGGACAGGTGTGTGATATCACTCAGTTCAGTTACACTAACCGGCCACTTTATTAGAAACACCTACCTTGTACTTCCACTCACTGGCCACTTTATTAGAAACACCTACCTTGCACTTCCACTAACTGGCCACTTTATTAGAAACACAAACCTTGTACTTCCACTAACTGGCCACTTTATTAGAAACACCTACCTTGCACTTCCACTAACTGGCCACTTTATTAGAAACACATACCTTGTACTTCCGCTCAGTGGCCACTTTATTAGAAACACTTTGTCCGGTTATGTAAACGCTGTAGGTCACATGATCTGCACTGACACGTTCAGACTTGTGTGTGTTCTCCAGCCTCTGCTCGGTGGTCCGGCGCAGAGTCAGTCGGCCTGGCGGGACTTTGGGAAGAAGGTGCGTCTGCTGTTGCCGTACATGTGGCCCAGCGGCAGTGTGGTCCTACAGCTTCTGGTGCTGCTCTGTCTCGGCCTGCTGGGGGTGGAGCGCGCCATCAACGTCTTCGTACCCATCTTCTACAAGAACATAGGTGAGGGGCTTTGGATTTCTGGATCTCCTCAAAAGATCAGAAGCAGTTCTGATATTCAGTCCAGTCACTTTATTATGACCTACTTTGCTGCTTTGGACGTCGGCAGTGCGTAGGTGATGGTCTTCTCTGGGGTGGATGGGATCTTCCAGCAAGACGATGAGACACATCACATGGCTAGAGATGTTCCACATTGGTTGGAAGAGCTGACCAAGATTTCTAAGGACTATCCTGGACCCATAATTCCCCAGACTTGAACCCAATTAAGCATCTGTGGGACCACCTGGATGGTGGTGTTGGCTCTATGGATCCTCCTCCACGCTCCCTCCAGCAGCTGTGGGATGCACTGCAGTCAACATGATACCTCCAGATACCAGTGACCACCTACCAGGACCTTACTGAGTCTCCCAGTCCATCAGTTAATTAGATAGAAGATAATTATCTCCTAATTCTTTTAGTAATTCTATGATGTTGAGTATGTTGTGAGTTATTATAAGTTATGATGTTCTACAGGTCACTCATAGACAGACTTTTGTTGAAGAACTAGAAGAAGAAGAAAGAGTTCAACTCACAACTAAACCCCAGACTGCTCTCCAGACGCCGACTGGTCAGAGCTCCAGCTGTGCTCCATCAGAAACACCATCTAAAATAAAAAAAGTCCAACGAGATCATGATCAGGACATCAGTAGTGATGTAGTTCATCAGCACCCAAACTGAACCCCATCAACCCCAACCAGGAGTTCTCCAACGTCAACATTCCAAACGGTTGCTTAGCGCTATTGTGATCAGAATTTAATCTCTATAGATGATCAGTTTGGGTCCACACTGGACATCATCTGGGTCCAGTGTGTTAGTAGTGGTTTATTGATCGCAGCTTTGTGAGTATGAGTTAGTCCAGTCTGTCCAGTGTGGTCTGCAGAAGGTGCTGGTTGAAGATCTAGACTTGCAGCAGCTGGTCGTCAGTCTACAGCACTGCTCCTGGTTGGTAGACTCTCATTGACACTCTTGTTTTGTGTGCAGTGAACCAGCTCACGGGTGGGACCGCCTGGAAGACCGTGGCCACTACAGTGTGTGGGTACGTCCTGCTGAAGTTCCTGCAGGGCGGTGGGGCCGGTAAGTGTCTGGTGGGTTTCTGAGGGTTTGAGCGCTTGCCTGAGACAGATCTGTGAGCCAGACAGGAGACAGATCCACTGAGATCCTCTGAGATCCACTGAGATCCACTGAGATCCTCTGAGATCCACTGAGATCCACTGAGATCCTCTGAGATCCTCTGAGATCCACTGAGATCCTCTGAGATCCTCTGAGATCCTCTGAGATCCACTGAGATCCACTGAGATCCACTAGGAGCAGCTCACGCTCACCATATAATAACCTGGAGTTTAATCCTCAATCAGTCTCAACCAGTCTCTCTCTTTATTCTCTCTCTTATTTATCTCCCTTTCTTTTTACCTTATCTCTCTTTCTTTCCCCTCTCTTTTCTTTTTCTCTCCTCCTTTCTTTCTTTCTTTCTTTCTTTCTCATTTTACTTCTCTTTCTATTTACCTTATCTTTCTTTCTTTCCCCTCCTTTATTCTCTTTTCTTTTTCTCTCCTCCTTTCTTTCTTTCTTTCTTTCTTTCTCATTTTACTTCTCTTTCTATTTACCTTATCTTTCTTTCTTTCTCTTCCTTTATTCTCTTTTCTTTTCTCTCCTCCTTTCTTTCTTTCTTTCTTTCTTTCTCACTTATTTTACTTCTCTTTCTTTTACCTTATCTATTTTTCTTTCTTTCTTTCGATCTCTCTCTTATTTTATCTCTTTCTTTTACCTTAACTTTCTTTCTCTTACTTCATTCTTTTTCTCTCTTTCTTTCTGTCTTTCTTTCTCTTCTTTTAACTCCTTTTCTTTTACCTTGTCTTTCTTTCTTTCTCTTCCTTTATTCTCTTTTTCTTTCTTTTTTCTTTTTCTTTCTCTCTTATTTTGTCTCTCTTTTACCTTATCTTTCTTTCTTTCTCTTTATTCTTTTTCTCTCATTCTTTGTAATTTATTTTGTCTCTCTTTTACCTTATCTATCTTTCCTTCTTTCCTTCTTTCTTTCTTTCTTTCTTTCTCTTCATTATTTTTCTCTTTTTCTTTCTCTCTTATTTTATCTCTCTTTCTTTGACCTTATCATTCTTTCTTTCGTTCTTTCTCTTCATTTATTCTCTTTTTCTCTTTCTTTCGTTCTTTCATTTTTTCTCTCTTATCTCTCTTTTACCTTTTCTTTCTTTCTTTTTTCTTTCTTTGTTCGCTTTCTTTCTTTCTCTTACTTTATTCTCTGTTTCATTTTCTATTCTTTATTCTCTGTTTCATTTTCTCTTTCTGTTTCTCTATTTTATTTTCTTATTTTTCTCTCTTTTTCTTTCCTCTTTCTTGTATCTCTCTCCTTTTTCTTTCTTCTTATTTATTTTTCTTTTTTCCTATTTCTTTCTCTTACTTTCTTTTCTCTCTCTCTCTCTCTCTCCCTCTGTTTTCAGGCTCCTCTGGCTTCATCAGTAACATGCGCTCCTTCCTGTGGATCCGTGTGCAGCAGTACACCAGTCGTGTGGTGCAGGTTCGTCTGTTCGCTCATCTCCACGCTCTGTCTCTGCGCTGGCACCTGGGCCGCCGCACCGGCGAAGTCATCCGCAGCATCGACCGCGGAACCTCGTCCATCGACAGTCTGCTCAGGTTCTACTCCAGCTACACCTTACACAGTCACTGCAGCACAGTCTGCTCAGATCAGCCAGCTTCACTACAGCTACACCTTACACAGTCACTGCAGCACAGTCTGCTCAGATCAGCCAGCTTCACTACAACTACACCTAACACAGTCACTGCAGCACAGTCTACTCAGATCAGCCAGCTTCACTACAGCTACACCTTACACAGTCACTGCAGCACAGTCTACTCAGATCAGCCAGCTTCACTACAGCTACACCTTACACAGTCACTGCAGCACAGTCTACTCAGATCAGCCAGCTTCACTACAGCTACACCTAACACAGTCACTGCAGCACAGTCTGCTCAGATCAGCCAGCTTCACTACAGCTACACCTTACACAGTCACTGCAGCACAGTCTGCTCAGATCAGCCAGCTTCACTACAACTACACCTAACACAGTCACTGCAGCACAGTCTACTCAGATCAGCCAGCTTCACTACAGCTACACCTTACACAGTCACTGCAGCACAGTCTACTCAGATCAGCCAGCTTCACTACAGCTACACCTTACACAGTCACTGCAGCACAGTCTGCTCAGATCAGCCAGCTTCACTACAGCTACCCCTAACACAGTCACTGCAGCACAGTCTACTCAGATCAGCCAGCTTCACTACAGCTACACCTTACACAGTCACTGCAGCACAGTCTGCTCAGATCAGCCAGCTTCACTACAGCTACACCTTACACAGTCACTGCAGCACAGTCTGCTCAGATCAGCCAGCTTCACTACAACTACACCTAACAGTCACTGTAGCACAGTCTGCTCAGATCAGCCAGCTTCACTACAACTACACCTAACACAGTCACTGTAGCACAGTCTGCTCAGATCAGCCAGCTTCACTACAACTACACCTAACACAGTCACTGCAGCACAGTCTGCTCAGATCAGCCAGCTTCACTACAGCTACACCTAACACAGTCACTGTAGCACAGTCTGCTCAGATCAGCCAGCTTCACTACAGCTACACCTAACACAGTCACTGCAGCACAGTCTGTTCAGATCAGCCAGCTTCACTACAACTACACCTAACACAGTCACTGTAGCACAGTCTGTTCAGATCAGCCAGCTTCACTACAGCTACACCTTACACAGTCACTGTAGCACAGTGTGCTCAGATCAGCCAGCTTCACTACAGCTACACCTAACACAGTCACTGCAGCACAGTCTGCTCAGATCAGCCAGCTTCACTACAACTACACCTAACACAGTCACTGCAGCACAGTCTGCTCAGATCAGCCAGCTTCACTGCAGCTACACCTTACACAGTCACTGCAGCACAGTCTGCTCAGGTTCTACTACAGCTACACCTAACACAGTCACTGTAGCACAGTCTGCTCAGATCAGCCAGCTTCACTACAGCTACACCTAACACAGTCACTGTAGCACAGTCTACTCAGATCAGCCAGCTTCACTACAACTACAACTACACCTAACACAGTCACTGTAGCACAGTCTGCTCTGATCAGCCAGCTTCACTACAACTACACCTTACACAGTCACTGCAGCACAGTCTACTCAGATCAGCCAGCTTCACTACAACTACAACTACACCTAACACAGTCACTGTAGCACAGTCTGCTCTGATCAGCCAGCTTCACTACAACTACACCTTACACAGTCACTGCAGCACAGTCTGCTCAGATCAGCCAGCTTCACTACAACTACACCTAACACAGTCACTGCAGCACAGTCTGCTCAGATCAGCCAGCTTCACTGCAGCTACACCTTACACAGTCACTGCAGCACAGTCTGCTCAGGTTCTACTACAGCTACACCTAACACAGTCACTGCAGCACAGTCTGCTCAGATCAGCCAGCTTCACTACAGCTACACCTAACACAGTCACTGTAGCACAGTCTACTCAGATCAGCCAGCTTCACTACAACTACAACTACACCTAACACAGTCACTGTAGCACAGTCTGCTCTGATCAGCCAGCTTCACTACAACTACACCTTACACAGTCACTGCAGCACAGTCTACTCAGATCAGCCAGCTTCACTACAACTACAACTACACCTAACACAGTCACTGTAGCACAGTCTGCTCTGATCAGCCAGCTTCACTACAACTACACCTTACACAGTCACTGCAGCACAGTCTGCTCAGATCAGCCAGCTTCACTACAACTACACCTTACACAGTCACTGCAGCACAGTCTGCTCAGATCAGCCAGCTTCACTACAACTACACCTTACACAGTCACTGCAGCACAGTCTGCTCAGATCAGCCAGCTTCACTACAACTACACCTTACACAGTCACTGCAGCACAGTCTACTCAGATCAGCCAGCTTCACTACAGCTACACCTTACACAGTCACTGCAGCACAGTCTGCTCAGGTCAGCCAGTTTCACTACAACTACACCTAACACAGTCACTGCAGCACAGTCTACTCAGATCAGCCAGCGTCACTACAACTACACCTTACACAGTCACTGTAGCACAGTCTACTCAGATCAGCCAGCTTCACTACAACTACACCTAACACAGTCACTGCAGCACAGTCTGCTCAGGTCAGCCAGCTTCACTACAGCTACACCTAACACAGTCACTGTAGCACAGTCTACTCAGATCAGCCAGCTTCACTACAACTACACCTTACACAGTCACTGCAGCACAGTCTGCTCAGATCAGCCAGCTTCACTACAGCTACACCTTACACAGTCACTGCAGCACAGTCTGCTCAGGTTCTACTACAGCTACACCTAACACAGTCACTGTAGCACAGTCTACTCAGATCAGCCAGCTTCACTACAGCTACACCTTACACAGTCACTGCAGCACAGTCTGCTCAGGTTCTACTACAACTACACCTAACACAGTCACTGTAGCACAGTCTACTCAGATCAGCCAGCTTCACTACAACTACACCTAACACAGTCACTGTAGCACAGTCTACTCAGATCAGCCAGCTTCACTACAGCTACACCTTACACAGTCACTGCAGCACAGTCTACTCAGATCAGCCAGCTTCACTACAACTACACCTAACACAGTCACTGCAGCACAGTTATGTATGCAAACCTGTGTCAGTATGAACCTTTAGTCATTGTTTACATAGCAGTGAAGTAGTGAGTAGTGATATGGTTGGTGATCTGAGTTGTGCTGCTTATAATTAACTGTGTGATTCTTTCGCAGCTACATCGTGTTCAGCATCTTCCCCACCATCGCAGACATCGTCATAGCCATCATCTATTTCATCTCCTACTTCAACGCCTGGTTCGGCCTCATCGTCTTCATCTGCATGGCCCTTTACCTCAGTGAGTAGTGCTCTGAGCTCGAACACTCCTGACCTTTCCCATCAGACCACAGCAACAAATACAGACCTTTAACACCTCTGTTTACTTCACTCTAGCTCGTAAACATGAAAACATTTAAACATTTAAACATTTAAACATTTAAACATTAAAACATTAAAACATTAAAACATTTAAACATTTAAACATTTAAACATTTAAACATTTAAACATGTAAACATTTAAACATTTAAACATTTAAACATTGGAAAAAAGATAAACGTAATCAAGTAGCCAGCTCACCAGTAGTGGAATCAGGTATCCCACAAGTTAGCATTGTGTGAACACACTTGCCTCAAACAGTGTTGAGCTATTAAATTGTGAAGTATTAAAAATGTTTGTATGATACTAACATATATATATATATATATATATATATATATATATATATATATATATATATATATATATATATACGTGACTGTATATTTAATATAACACTAAATCTTAGTAAAATATATCTAGTCAGTTATATATATATATATATATATATATATATATATATATATATATATATATATATATACACACACAACATTAGAGTTAATAATATAAGTTAATATTTTAATATATATATATATATATATATATATATATATATATATATATATATATATATACCTAACTGTATATTTAATATAACACTAAATCTTAGTAAAATATATCTAGTCAGTTATATATATATATATATATATATATATATATATATATATATATATATATATATATATACGTGACTGTATATTTAATATAACACTAAATCTTAGTAAAATATATCTAGTCAGTTATTTATATATATATATATACACACAACATTAGAGTTAATAATATAAGTTAATATTTTAATATATATATATATATATATATATATATATATATATATATATATACCTAACTGTATATTTAATATAACACTAAAACTTAGTAAAATATATCTAGTCAGTTATTTATATATATATATATATATATATATATATATATATATATATACGTGACTGTATATTTAATATAACACTAAATCTTAGTAAAATATATCTAGTCAGTTATTTATATATATATATATACACACAACATTAGAGTTAATAATATAAGTTAATATTTTAATATATATATATATATATATATATATATATATATATATATATATATACTTTAAACCTCTTTATATTTACTTGAAACTCACATTGTTTTCTTTAAACATTGATGATATATATGTTTATTGATGATATATAAGAATAGCCCACTACTGGAAACATGGGTGTAGGTTTTCGTGTAACCTCCAATAGACTTTCTCATGTGGTTTCGGACACTATATACCAGATAGTTACTATAAAAATGGACTTTTTGTAGAAGAACAGATTAAAAGATTAAGAACTGGTGGATTGATTTTATTGTTTTCTGTTTATTCTGTTCATTTTTTAAGCTCTCACCATCATAATCACTGAATGGAGGACCAAGTACAGGCGGGATATGAACACTCATGACAACAATGCCAAAGCCAAAGCTGTGGACTCCCTGCTGAACTTTGAGACGGTAGAGTAGAAATCATGGTTGTTTTGAACTGGAACCATGATTTAGTAGCAGCTGTAAACTCTCTTTATAGCCAAACCCGATTAAAACAGAAACTAGAGCAGGTAGATCAGGTTTGGGCTCCTAACAGTCTGGCTTTTGTTCTAGATTTTCAGCTGTTTTTCTTCATCCATTCAGAAAAGTGGTTGAGGAACATTAGCCTACGTTCCTGACACTTAAAATTCCCTACGAGGTATTAGTGAAACACCACAGCACACCTGCTCCTGAGCTCCTTCACTATTAGATCATTGATGGCTGAAAGACTGCAGTTAACCATTACATTATTTGTCAAAGATAGAAGCTCATAACAGAAGCTAGATGTTGTGGAAGGCTCAGCACCTCTCAGCATGTGGTGGTGGTTGGATTGTAAATATTAGAAGCTTTATTAAATGAATTGTTCACCAAAACATTTGCTGCTGCTTTAGTTTCTCTACTGGAACCCCAGATTTCAGGTGCCATAGACTTCCATTCACTAGCTACATCAACCCCGTAGCTCCAAAACCAAAGGAGAAAACTTCAAACATCTTCTAAACAAAGGCTCATTCTTCATACTTGAGATACCAGTAACTATAGACTGAAGTCTTATGTGTTGTTGTGCTGTTCTTAACAGGTGAAGTACTACAACGCCGAGGGTTATGAAGTGAGCCGCTATGAGGAAGCCATCCTGAAGTACCAGGTAACACAGCTTTGATCAACACTGAGTCCATGTAGATGGAGATTATTTGAGATTGTTAAGCAGTACCTTCACAGGGTTCTCATTTTGGTGAAGAACCTTGAGCTGTCTAGTGAGGTCAGTCTCAGCAGGTTTGAACTACAACTGAAACCGTTGTACTGTTCTTCTCTCACGTTGAGGAACATCCCCAGTCTAGAAGACTAGAAACAGTAACTGAACCTCTGTGTTAATTACTCCATGGAAACATGGTTATCTAGAACTATAACCTCAGTCACTCTGGCTGTGGTTCCTTTAGCTCTCTGGCTGTTTCTGCTGCTGTTCTGTTCGTACCGGTCAGATCTGGTCTGCGCGGGTTTCTGGGTTGTTTGTTTTGTGCTAGCTGTGTCTTGTCTTGGTTCCCCAACGAGACACGTTGATGTTCCAGATGTTCCAGAACGTCCTGGATGAGTCTGAGTCACATATGGTAACAAACAGCCAGACGGACGACATGTTCTTTGTTGGCACATGTCTAGTGAGTGGAAGTATATAGTTGGTGTTTCTAATAAAGTGGCCAGTTAGTATAAGTACACGGTAGGTGTTTCTAATAAAGTGTCCAGTTATATAATTACACGGTAGGTGTTTCTAATAAAGTGGCCAGTTAGTATAAGTACACGGTAGGTGTTTCTAATAAAGTGTCCAGTTATATAAGTACACGGTAGGTGTTTCTAATAAAGTGGCCAGTTATATAAGTACACGGTAGGTGTTTCTAATAAAGTGGCCAGTTAGTATAAGTACACGGTAGGTGTTTCTAATAAAGTGGCCAGTTATATAAGTACACGGTAGGTGTTTCTAATAAAGTGGCCAGTTATATAAGTACACGGTAGGTGTTTCTAATAAAGTGGCCAGTTATATAAGTACACGGTAGGTGTTTCTAATAAGGTGGCCAGTTATATAAGTACACGGTAGGTGTTACTAATAAAGTGGCCAGTTATATAAGTACACGGTAGGTGTTTCTAATAAAGTGGCCAGTTATATAAGTACACGGTAGGCGTTTCTAATGAAGTGGCCAGTTAGTATAAGTACATGGTAGGTGTTTCTAATAAGGTGGCCAGTTATATAAGTACACGGTAGGTGTTTCTAATAAAGTGGCCAGTTATATAAGTACACGGTAGGTGTTTCTAATAAAGTGGCCAGTTATATAAGTACACGGTAGGTGTTTCTACTAAAGTGGCCAGTTATATAAGTACGCGGTAGGTGTTTCTACTAAAGTGGCCAGTTATATAAGTACGCGGTAGGTGTTTCTACTAAAGTGGCCAGTTATATAAGTACACGGTAGGTGTTTCTAATAAAGTGGCCAGTTATATAAGTACACGGTAGGTGTTTCTACTAAAGTGGCCAGTTATATAAGTACACGGTAGGTGTTTCTACTAAAGTGGCCAGTTATATAAGTACGCGGTAGGTGTTTCTACTAAAGTGGCCAGTTAGGAATTGCAGGGAGCCGTTGTGGTGCTGCTGAAGAAGATCTACAGGTTATTATATTATTATATTATTATATATATTATTATTATAAGGGTCACTTACTGTTCCTGTCCTGCGCTGTGGATGTTCCTCAATGTTCTCAGTAGAACATGAACAGTACTAAGTTAGTCTATGACTGTGTCTTCATGAGCAGGTGGTTTGTGTTCTGACCTGCTTGGTTCTCTCGTTGCTCAGTTGTTGGAGTGGAAGACGAACGCCTCGCTGGCTCTATTAAACCAGACTCAGAATCTGATCATCGGCTCGGGTCTGATGGCCGGCTCGCTGCTCTGCGCTTACTTTGTCACGGAAGGAAAATTCGAGGTACACAGAGACACTCCTGACTGCACTCCAGTGGTCCTCAGATCACTAGTGATGAATGAAGTAGAGGGGGTCTGATAAAGCTGTGACAGTGTTTCTAATAAAGTGGCCAGTAACTGAGAGTACGCATTAGGCGTTTCTAATAACGTGCCCACTGAATGGAAATGTAAGGTGAGTGTTTCTAATAAAGTGGCCAGTTAGTATAAGTACACAGTAGGCATTTCTGATAAAGTGGCCAGTTAGTATAAGTACAAGGTTGGTGTTTCTAATAAAGTGGCCAGTTAGTATAAGTACAAGGTTGGTGTTTCTAATAAAGTGGCCAGTTAGTATAAGTACAAGGTTGGTGTTTCTAATAAAGTGGCCAGTTAGTATAAGTACGCAGTATGTGTTTCTAATAAAGTGGCCAGTTAGTGGAAGTACAAGGTAGGTGTTTCTAATAAAGTGGCCAGTTAGTATAAGTACAAGGTTGGTGTTTCTAATAAAGTGGCCAGTTAGTATAAGTACAAGGTGGGTGTTTCTAATAAAGTGGACAGTTAGTGGAAGTATACAGTAGGTGTTTCTAATAAAGTGGCCAGTTAGTGGAAGCACAAGGTAGGTGTTTCTAATAAAATGGACAGTTAGTATAAGTATACAGTAGGTGTTTCTAATAAAGTGGCCAGTTAGTATAAGTACACGGTAGGTGTTTCTAATAAAGTGGCCAGTTATATACTAATATTATGATTAACTGAGATTAGAGGTATGTGTCAGTGCTGACTGTGTACCTGCAGGTGGGAGACTATGTTCTGTTTGGGACGTACATCCTCCAGCTCTACACGCCCCTCAACTGGTTTGGGACGTACTACAGGTAAGCACCGCGCTCAGGTGTTCTGTATTATATGTTTATTTAAAAGGAAGGAGTGTAAAAGGGTGACTGTGGTCCTCCAGGGTGATCCAGAGGTCCTTCATAGACATGGAGAACATGTTCCAGCTCTTCACTGAGGAACAGGAGGTAAGGCTCTCGTCCCTCTCTCCCTCTCACGTCTCCTGTGAAGCCCCTATGAAGCTGACCGTGTGTGGCTCTGTGTTGGTGATCAGGTGAAGGATGAGGTGAATGCTGGGAATCTTCTCTACAAGCAGGGAAGGATAGAGTTTGAGAACGTCTTCTTCAGCTACACGGAGGGGTACGCTGTTTCTGGTTTTTTGGCCAGTTTTCATGTTTAAAGCTCTTCACTGTGTGTGTGTTCAGTTACAGCTCTGTGTTTTTATAGGAAGGAGATTCTGAAGGACGTTTCTTTCACCGTCCTGCCGGGACAGACCGTCGCACTGGTGAGTAGAAGATTCAGAAGATTTGATTGCTGTGTTAAACAAACCAGCCAGATACTGATCTCTCCACGACCAGACCTGAGTAGCTCCATACAGACCCAGATCATTACACGAGTACTGACTCTGATATTCAGTACTCAGAATATAGAGCTGTTTACAGTCTGTGTTTCCACACAGAGGAACCTGACCTTCACATTTAACCCTGTGTTCAGTGAAGCACACACAGAACATACACACACACACACACACACTAGGGGGCAGTAAAACATCCACACACACACACACTAGTGAACATACACACACACACACTAGGGGCAGTAAAACACTCACACACACACACATACACACACACTAGTGAACATATACACTAGGGGGGCAGTGAAACACCCACACACACACACACACTAGTGAACATACACACACACACACACACTAGTGAACATACACACACACACACACTAGTGAACATACACACACACACACACACTAGTGAACATACACACACACACACACACACACACACTAGTGAACATACACACACACACACACACACACACACTAGTGAACATACACACACACACACACACACTAGTGAACATACACACACACACACACACTAGTGAACATACATACACACACACACACTAGTGAACATACATACATACACACATACATACATACACACACACACACTAGGGGGCAGTAAAACACTCACACACACACACACACACACACACACACATACACACACACACACACTAGTGAACATATACACTAGGGGGGCAGTGAAACACCCACATATACATACACTAATGAATATAAACACTAGGGGGCAATGAAACATCCACATACCCTCACACTAGTGAACATAAACACTAGGGGGCAGTGCAATACCCACATATACATGCACTAGTGAACTTAAACACTAGGGGGCAGTGAAACACCCACATATACACACACTACTGAACATACACACTAGGGGGTAGTGAAACACCCACATATACATACACTAGTGAACATAAACACTAGGGGGCAGTGAAACACCCACATATACATGCACTAGTGAACATACACACTAGGGGGCAGTGAAACACCCACATATACATACACTAGTAAACATAAACACTAGGGGGCAGTGAAACACCCACATATACATACACTAGTAAACATATACACTAGGGGGCAGTGAAACACCCACATATACATGCACTAGTGAACATAAACACTAGGGGGCAGTGAAACACCCACCTATACATACACTAATGAACATAAACACTAGGGGGCAGTGAAACACCCACATATACATGCACTAGTGAACATAAACACTAGGGGGCAGTGAAACACCCACCTATACATACACTAATGAACATAAACACTAGGGGGCAGTGAAACACCCACATATACATGCACTAGTGAACATAAACACTAGGGGGCAGTGAAACACCCACATATACATGCACTAGTGAGCATAAACACTAGGGGGCAGTGAAAAACCCACATACACACATACACACACATTAGTGAACATAAACACTAGGGGGCAGTGAAACACCCCCATATACACACACTACTGAACATAAACACTAGGGGGCAGTGAAACACCCACATATACATGCACTAGTGAACATAAACACTAGGGGGCAGTGAAACACCCACATATACATACACTAGTAAACATAAACACTAGGGGGCAGTAAAACACCCCCCCCACCACACACACACACACACACACTAGGGACAGCAACACATCCACTTATACACACACTAGTGAACATAAGCACTAGGGGACAGTAAAACACCCACACACACACACATACACACACACTAGTGAGCACACACACACACTAGGGACAATAAAACACCCACATACACACACCCTGGGGGGCAGTGAAACATCCAGACACACACTAGTGAACACACACACACACACACACTAGGGGCAGTGAAACACACATACACACACTAGCGGGCAGTGAAACACTCACACACAAATACACACACACAAACACACACTAGGGCGCAGTGAAACATGCAGATACACACTAGTGAACACACACACACTAGGGGAGAGTGAAACACACACACAAACACACCCTGGGGGGCAGTGAGACATCCAGATACACACTAGTGAGAACACACACACTAGGGGGCAGTGAAACATCCAGACACGCACTAGTGAACACACACATAGACACTAGTGAGCACACACACACACTAGGGGGCAGTGAAACATCCAGACACGCACTAGTGAACACACACATAGACACTAGTGAGCACACACACACACTAGGGGGCAGTGAAACATACACACACTAGCGGGCAGTGAAACACTCACACACAAATACACACACACACAAATACTAGTGAACACACAAACAGCAGTTCTATTCACTGTACCTGGGGAGCAGTAGGGGGTTAGTTGCTCAAGGGCTCTTACGTCATGTCAGTTCAGGGGATCAAACCGACAACCTTCCGATATATATATATATATATATATATATATATATATATATATATATATATATATATATATATATATATATATATAGAATAGAATAGAGTAGAATATATATATATATATATATATATATATATATATATATATATATATATATATATATAATAGAATAGAATAGAATATATATATATAATAGAATAGAACATATATATATATATATATATATATATATATATATATAATAGAATAGAATAGTATATATATATATATATATATATATATATATATATATATATGTAATATAATAGAATGAATATATATATATATGTATATATATATTATAATATAATAGAATAGAATATATATATATATATATATATATATATATATATAAAATAGAATATATATATAATAGAATAGAATAGAACATATATATATATATATATATATATATATAATATAATAGAATTGAATATATATATAAATATATATATATATATATATATATAATAGAATAGAATAGAATATATATATATAAATATATATACATATATATATATATATATATATATATATATATGTAATATAATAGAATAGAATATATATATATATATATATATATATATATATTAGAATACATATATATATATATATATATATATATATATATATATATATATATATATATAATTTAATAGAATAGAATATAATAGAATAGAATAGAATATCTATCCTGTCCACCAGTTAGTCTGTTACATGTAGACGGATGTCTCCTATGACGGTTCACTCGTAAAGGCTTTGTATCTCTTCTCGTCAGGTTGGCCAATCAGGTTCAGGCAAGAGCACCATCATCCGCCTGCTGTTCCGCTTCTATGACGTACAAGGGGGCTGCATCCGCATTGATGGCCAAGACATCGCCAAGGTGGGCAAAGCTCAGACGTGCTTATTGATAGTCTTCAAGAACCTGAGAATGCTGAGACGCATGGGCTGGATATTACATGCTTTTAGCTCAGTATGTTCTAGAAGATATAGGGGTTGTTGGTGTTATGATGGTACAGATGTACTCTGGTAGATGTTATGTAGATGTTTGGTACAGATATACTCTGGTAGATGTTAAGTAGATGTTTGGTACAGATATACTCTGGTAGATGTTAAGTAGATGTTTGGTACAGATATACTCTGGTAGATGTTAAGTAGATGTTTGGTACAGATATACTCTGGTAGATGTTATGTAGATGTTTGGTACAGATGTGCTCTGGTAGATGTTATGTAGATGTTTGGTACAGATGTGCTCTGTTACATGTTATGTAGATGTTTGGTACAGATGTACTCTGGTAGATGTTAAGGAGATGTTTGGTACAGATGTGCTCTGGTAGATGTTAAGTAGATGTTTGGTACAGATGTGCTCTGGTAGATGTTATGTAGATGTTTGGTACAGATGTGCTCTGGTAGATGTTAAGGAGATGTTTGGTACAGAGGTGCTCTGGTAGATGTTAAGGAGATGTTTGGTACAGATGTGCTCTGTTACATGTTATGTAGATGTTTGGTACAGATGTGCTCTGGTAGATGTTATGTAGATGTTTGGTACAGATGTACTCTGGTAGATGTTAAGGAGATGTTTGGTACAGAGGTGTTCTGGTAGATGTTAAGGAGATGTTTGGTACAGAGGTGCTCTGGTAGATGTTAAGGAGATGTTTGGTACAGATGTGCTCTGTTACATGTTATGTAGATGTTTGGTACAGATGTGCTCTGGTAGATGTTAAGTAGATGTTTGGTACAGATGTGCTCTGGTAGATGTTAAGTAGATGTTTGGTACAGATGTGCTCTGGTAGATGTTAAGATGTTTGGTACAGATGTGCTCTGGTAGATGTTATGTAGATGTTTGGTACAGAGGTGCTCTGGTAGATGTTAAGTAGATGTTTGGTACAGAGGTGCTCTGGTAGATGTTAAGTAGATGTTTGGTACAGATGTGCTCTGGTAGATGTTAAGTAGATGTTTGGTACAGATGTGCTCTGGTAGATGTTATGTAGATGTTTGGTACAGATGTGCTCTGGTAGATGTTATGTAGATGTTTGGTACAGAGGTGCTCTGGTAGATGTTAAGTAGATGTTTGGTACAGAGGTGCTCTGGTAGATGTTATGTAGATGTTTGGTACAGATGTGCTCTGGTAGATGTTATGTAGATGTTTGGTACAGATGTGCTCTGGTAGATGTTATGTAGATGTTTGGTACAGATGTGCTCTGGTAGATGTTAAGGAGATGTTTGGTACAGAGGTGTTCTGGTAGATGTTAAGGAGATGTTTGGTACAGATGTGCTCTGGTAGATGTTAAGGAGATGTTTGGTACAGAGGTGCTCTGGTAGATGTTATGTAGATGTTTGGTACAGATGTACTCTGGTAGATGTTAAGTAGATGTTTGGTACAGAGGTGCTCTGGTAGATGTTAAGTAGATGTTTGGTACAGATGTGCTCTGGTAGATGTTAAGTAGATGTTTGGTACAGATGTGCTCTGCTAGATGTTATGTAGATGTTTGGTACAGAGGTGTTCTGGTAGATGTTAAGGAGATGTTTGGTACAGATGTGCTCTGGTAGATGTTAAGGAGATGTTTGGTACAGAGGTGCTCTGGTAGATGTTATGTAGATGTTTGGTACAGATGTACTCTGGTAGATGTTAAGTAGATGTTTGGTACAGAGGTGCTCTGGTAGATGTTAAGTAGATGTTTGGTACAGATGTGCTCTGGTAGATGTTAAGTAGATGTTTGGTACAGATGTGCTCTGCTAGATGTTATGTAGATGTTTGGTACAGATGTGCTCTGGTAAATGTTAAGTAGATGTTTGGTACAGATATACTCTGGTAGATGTTATGTAGATGTTTGGTACAGATGTGCTCTGGTAGATGTTAAGTAGATGTTTGGTACAGATGTGCTCTGGTAGATGTTAAGTAGATGTTTGGTACAGATGTGCTCTGGTAGATGTTAAGTAGATGTTTGGTACAGATGTGCTCTGGTAGATGTTAAGTAGATGTTTGGTACAGATGTGCTCTGGTAGATGTTAAGTAGATGTTTGGTACAGATGTGCTCTGGTAGATGTTAAGTAGATGTTTGGTACAGATGTGCTCTGTTACATGTTATGTAGATGTTTGGTACAGATGTGCTCTGGTAGATGTTAAGTAGATGTTTGGTACAGATGTGCTCTGGTAGATGTTAAGTAGATGTTTGGTACAGATGTGCTCTGGTAGATGTTAAGTAGATGTTTGGTACAGATGTGCTCTGGTAGATGTTAAGTAGATGTTTGGTACAGATGTGCTCTGGTAGATGTTAAGTAGATGTTTGGTACAGATGTGCTCTGGTAGATGTTAAGTAGATGTTTGGTACAGATGTGCTCTGTTACATGTTATGTAGATGTTTGGTACAGATGTGCTCTGGTAGATGTTAAGTAGATGTTTGGTACAGATGTGCTCTGGTAGATGTTAAGTAGATGTTTGGTACAGATGTGCTCTGGTAGATGTTAAGTAGATGTTTGGTACAGATGGGCTCTGGTAGATGTTATGTAGATGTTTGGTACAGTGGTGCTCTGGTAGATGTTATGTAGATGTTTGGTACAGATGTGCTCTGGTAGATGTTAAGTAGATGTTTGGTACAGATATACTCTGGTAGATGTTATGTAGATGTTTGGTACAGAGGTGCTCTGGTAGATGTTATGTAGATGTTTGGTACAGATGTGCTCTGGTAGATGTTAAGTAGATGTTTGGTACAGATATACTCTGGTAGATGTTATGTAGATGTTTGGTACAGATGTGCTCTGGTAGATGTTAAGTAGATGTTTGGTACAGATGTGCTCTGGTAGATGTTAAGGAGATGTTTGGTACAGAGGTGCTCTGGTAGATGTTATGTAGATGTTTGGTACAGATGTGCTCTGGTAGATGTTATGTAGATGTTTGGTACAGAGGTGCTCTGGTAGATGTTAAGTAGATGTTTTATCTGTATCAGGTGAGACAGGACTCTCTGAGGTCGCACATCGGCGTCGTCCCTCAGGACACGGTTCTGTTCAACGACAACATCCGCGAGAACATCCGCTACGGCCGAGTCTCGGCCACGGACCAGGAGGTGGAGGACGCTGCCATCGCCGCTGACATTCACGAGAGAATCCTGTCTTTCCCAGAAGGTAGGCAGTACCACACGGAGTGAGCAGTACTGAACAACTCCACACAGAGTAAACAGTACTGAACAGCTCCATACAGAGTGAGCAGTACTGAACAACTCCAAACAGAGTGAGCAGTACTGAACAGCTCTATACAGAGTAAACAGTACTGAACAGCTCCATACAGAGTAAACAGTACTGAACAGCTCCATACAGAGTGAGCAGTACTGAACAACTCCAAACAGAGTGAGCAGTACTGAACAGCTCTATACAGAGTGAGCAGTACTGAACAACTCCATACAGAGTGAGCAGTACTGAACAACTCCATACAGAGTGAGCAGTACTGAACAACTCTATACAGAGTGAGCAGTACTGAACAGCTCCAAACAGAGTGAGCAGTACTGAACAGCTCCAAACAGAGTGAGCAGTACTGAACAGCTCTATACAGAGTGAGCAGTACTGAACAACTCTATACAGAGTGAGCAGTACTGAACAGCTCCAAACAGAGTGAGCAGTACTGAACAGCTTTATATAGAGTGAGCAGTACTGAACAGCTCCATACAGAGTGAGCAGTACTGAACAGCTCCATACAGAGTGAGCAGTACTGATCAGCTCCATACAGAGTGAGAAGTACTGAACAGCTTTATATAGAGTGTGCAGTACTGAACAGCTTTATATAGAGTGAACAGTACTGAACAGCTCTATATAGAGTGAGCAGTACTGAACAGCTTTATGTAGAGTAAACAGTACTGAACAGGTTTATATAGAGTGAGCAGTACTGAACAGCTCTATACAGAGTTAGCAGTACTGAACAGCTTTATATAGAGTGAGCAGTACTGAACAGCTTTATATAGAGTGAGCAGTACTGAACAGCTTTATATAGAGTGAACAGTACTGAACAGCTTTATATAGAGTGAACAGTACTGAACAGCTCTATATAGAGTGAGCAGTACTGAACAGCTTTATATAGAGTGAGCAGTACTGAACAGCTTTATATAGAGTGAGCAGTACTGAACAGCTCTATATAGAGTGAGCAGTACTGAACAGCTTTATATAGAGTGAGCAGTACTGAACAGCTTTATATAGAGTGAGCAGTACTGAACAGCTTTATATAGAGTGAACAGTACTGAACAGCTTTATATAGAGTGAACAGTACTGAACAGCTTTATATAGAGTGAGCAGTACTGAACAGCTTTATATAGAGTGAGCAGTACTGAACAGCTTTATATAGAGTGAACAGTACTGAACAGCTCTATATAGAGTGAGCAGTACTGAACAGCTTTATATAGAGTGTGCAGTACTGAACAGCTTTATATAGAGTGAGCAGTACTGAACAGCTCCATACAGAGTGAGCAGTACTGAACAGCTTTATATAGAGTGAACAGTACTGAACAGCTTTATATAGAGTGAGCAGTACTGAACAGCTTTATATAGAGTGAACAGTACTGAACAGCTCAATACAGAGTGAGCAGTACTGAACAGCTCCATATAGAGTGAACAGTACTGAACAGCTCTATACAGAGTGAGCAGTACTGAACAGCTCCATACAGAATGAACAGTACTGAACAGCTCCGTACAGAGTGAGCAGTACTGAACAGCTCCATACAGAGTGAGCAGTACTGAACAGCTCCATACAGAGTGAGCAGTATTGAACAGCTCCATACAGAGTGAGCAGTACTGAACAGCTCCAAACAGAGTGAACAGTACTGAACAGCTCCATACAGAGTGAGCAGTACTGAACAGCTCCACACAGAGTGAACAGTACTGAACAGCTCCATACAGAGTGAACAATACTGAACAGGTTTATATAGAGTGAGCAGTACTGAACAGCTTTATATAGAGTGAGCAGTACTGAACAGCTGTATACAGAGTGAGCAGTACTGAACAGCTCCATACAGAGTGAACAATACTGAACAGCTCTATATAGAGTGAACAGTACTGAACAGCTCCAAACAGAGTGAGCAGTACTGAACAGCTCTATACAGAGTGAACAATACTGAACAGCTCTATATAGAGTGAGCAGTACTGAACAGCTTTATATAGAGTGAACAGTACTGAACAGCTCTATATAGAGTGAACAGTACTGAACAGCTCCAAACAGAGTGAGCAGTACTGAACAGCTCTATACAGAGTGAACAATACTGAACAGCTCTATATAGAGTGAGCAGTACTGAACAGCTTTATATAGAGTGAACAGTACTGAACAGCTCTATATAGAGTGAGCAGTACTGAACAGCTCCATACAGAGTGAACAATACTGAACAGCTTTATATAGAGTGAGCAGTACTGAACAGCTTTATATAGAGTGAACAGTACTGAACAGCTCCATACAGAGTGAGCAGTACTGAACAGCTCCATACAGAGTGAGCAGTACTGAACAGCTCCATACAGAGTGAGCAGTACTGAACAGCTTTATATAGAGTGAACAGTACTGAACAGCTTTATATAGAGTGAACAGTACTGAACAGCTTTATATAGAGTGAGCAGTACTGAACAGCTTTATATAGAGTGAACAGTACTGAACAGCTCCATACAGAGTGAGCAGTACTGAACAGCTTTATATAGAGTGAGCAGTACTGAACAGCTCCATACAGAGTGAGCAGTACTGAACAGCTACTGAACAGGAGTTGTTTTCTAGGCTATGCCACCCAGGTGGGTGAGCGGGGTCTGAAGCTGAGTGGAGGAGAGAAGCAGAGGGTGGCCATCGCTCGCACCATCCTCAAAGCCCCCCAGATCATCCTGCTGGATGAGGTAGGCCAGCTCTTTCTGTTTCTATCTTCTCTGAAGTTCACGCTGCCTGGTCTCTCATTTCCTTTCTGTGATCTGGTTTCTCTTCAGGCCACCTCCGCCCTGGACACCCAGACCGAGCGCAACATCCAGGCCTCGCTGGCCAAAGTGTGCGCCAACAGGACCACCATCGTGGTGGCCCACAGGTACGGGACGCACCTGGGCAACACTTTTCTGTTCGCTCGTCTTTCGTAGGCTGCCCAGTAACGTTGTGGTCTGTCGTAGGCTGTCCACCATCATCGGAGCAGACCAGATCCTTGTTATCCGTGAAGGACAGATCGCTGAGAGAGGAAGGTGAGGAGCGGCCCATATGCCTTCAGTGGCCACTTTATTAGAAACCCCTCTGAGAAACCTCTGCATGGAAAGTTAAAGGCCAAAAACCACAACTTAGTGCTCGTGACCTTAGATCTTATAAGACAAGTCAACTGTATTTATAAAGCAAAAATTATCGACAGCAGTAAAATAAAATTAAATCAATTGAAATACAAATAAATTAAAATAATAAGAGTCCCTACATGGGAAAATATTTATATCTAGTAGAAAAATAAAACCAGTAAATTTTGTTTTTAGAATTTGTTTTAAAAATCTTTAGTGTTGGAATGAAAACAAAGCATGTCAGAAATGTAGCTTGGAGCTAAGGCTGGGTATCGCCACTGATTTGATCCCGATTCACATTCGATTTCCGATTCAAATTCAATATCGGTTCATTTAGTGATATTTCTGTTACAATAATATGTTTAGTTTGAAAGATTTTCAGAGAACTAATGTGGTAAACGTATCATTAACTAAAAACATTAGTGTTTATATGTTTATATATCGTCCTGGTTTCTGAATCCAAAACATAGCCAGACGTCTGCTTTCGTTGATCTCGGAAACAATAGCTGGAATGCTAATTTTAAAGGTCGATCTCGGGTTTATACGATTCGATATCAGATTGATTTGAATCGAAAAAAATTTTTTTTTAAACACACCCCTACTGAGGGTTTCCAATGACGATGATGTGAGTTTTATCTTGATTTGACTTTAAGAAGTTGTTTGATACAGACCTGCCAACCTTTACGCAACCATTTAGCGTAGCCGTTACGCCTTTAGACCTCAAACTACGCTGCTATGACTTGTCGAGTAAAGTCATTGATGGCTTTGAGATCAACTGTCTGGGAATTCGCGCTCTAGGCAGCTCGTCTATGGGTGTAACTGCTTTGGGCAGCAACCAGTTGGGAAAAGAAGACTTCGACCAATCGTAGCGCTAGTTTAAACTCTTCAAACAGGCTACGAGAACAACCGTTAGCTTCATACTGGGACTGGTTTTAAAGGGAGGACGGTGCTAAACACTTCTGAGGTTTCTGAGGTAACTGGAAGGTCTGGGAATTGGGAACTGTCCAGTGGAACGAACTGGCGTCCAGTGGAAACGTGCAACCCTTGGTGTTGTTTTTATAGAAATAATTCTATAAAATTCAATAAAATTCATGTTATTGGGAGCAAAAGAAGAAAAATAACCATCCACGAACCTGGTGATACAATAAATATTTCTCAAATCTTACTATTAAAACACACCACTGTATGAACAGGTTTATCAATACTTACAATAGCATTGCGTCCTTGTGCTACTTGTTAATGTTGGAGTGGAGCAGAAAATGGATTACAACACTGCCATCTAGTGGTCAGAGGTTTAAACACAACACACACTGATTCACTGTCAGGAATCTGTGTATCAATACTGTTTTTGAGAATCGATACAGTATCACTACCATAATATCCCGATATTCAATATTTTGATATTTTCGTACATCCCTAATTGTTACCAGCGTAAAGTTCAGAATCCAGCTAAGTTAAAGAGAATGTGTTAATCACTGCCGTCTGTTTTTGTTACCTTCTGAGGACTCGAGCTTTGCGAAACCTCATTAACTCTTCTGCTCCCGCCGTAGACACGAGGAGCTGCTGGCCAAGGGAGGTCTTTACTCGGACATGTGGCTCCGGCAGCAGCAGGCGCAGGACTCGGATTCAGCCTCCGACACAGAAGCCAAAGACACGCAGCCTGAAAAACTGCAGCCCTCAGCCTCCTCGGCGGCCCACAGGGGTCACTAACGATCCTGCCTGACCATCCTGCTCGCCGTTTAGTGTTTAGGTTCATATCTGTGGGTTTGATACGAGGCCAGTTTTTATAGTTATAAGTTATGGTTTTATTGGTTTGAGTGTTTTTGTGGGTTTTATGTGTTTGAGAGAAGAAAAACACTTTTATACACAGCGTCGTACTGGTAATTATGAAATGCTGGGACAGAGTGTTAAGTTATATAATCTTGTTGGGGTTTGTTTTTAGATGTTTATTCATGGAATTCAACATCAGCGTCTGTTAGCAGTGATTTTCCAGGCCGGTGGGTTTTCTGTTCTTTGTGTTCTTTTCTAAGATTATTCTTATTGGTCATTAAAACGTGTACAGGTGGGGTAGATGAAGATCAGGATGCAAAAATAATAGATTATAATTAAGATTATGATTATTCCTTGGTTCTTTGAGCAATATGAGCAACACTAGACAGGTTGAATGTACAGTTTGTGTTTTACTACTTTATTTTTAAGTCAGTCATCGTATTTGCCCAGTTTTCAACACTTTCAGGGACGGGGGGACCGAGGGGGGGACATTGTCCACACTAAACATTACACAATCATATTGACCCCTATTCATCAAAGCTGCATAAACCTGAGCGAAGTTCAAACTACTGTGTCGGATCCACATAACACATTTACTGCTAGTGAAGATTTGGGTTCCTTCAGGATTCCATTTGCATATCAGTGTGTATAAGTTTCTGTAGATGTTTTAGTATAGGGAGCTAACAGCTGTGCTCATAGCTGGAGTTTGTGGTTGAACAGTAACTGCACAGCTCCCCCTACTGACCAAACTTTATAGTGCTCAAAGTATATATACACAGCCCTACTGGGCAGTGACTATATATATATATATATATATATATATATATATATATATATATATATATATATATATATATATATATATATATAGTCACTGTCCAGTAGGGCTGTGTATTGGCAAGAACCTGGCGATACAATACGTATTGTGATACAGCACTCACAATTTAATATATCACACCACTGTATGAACAGGTTTATCAATGCTTACAATAGCACTGCGTCCTTGTGCTGCTTGTTAATGTTGGAGTGGAGCTGAAAATGGATTACAACACTGCCATCTAGTGGTCAGAGGTTTAAACACAACACACAATGATTTACTGTCTGCCAGGAATCTGTGTATCGATACTGTGTGTTTAAGAATCGATACAGTATCACCAAACATAATATCACGATATTCAATATTTCAGAGAAAAACAATATCAGTCTTTAACAAAGTCTCAAGTATCAAAGTCTTTACTTTTAATGTAAGGCAATGGAACCAGAATTTCTTCCAAATGATTTAGGAGCATTTCTATTGGTCCATTCATTGTGAAATTTTCACACAGTGTAAAGAGAGGCTGTCTTGTTCATATTATGTAGAATGAACACCAACAAAAATGGGGATATATGTTTTACTTTGGACACTGATGATATATATATATATATCTATATATATATTAGGGATGTAAGAACATATAGGAATATCAGACATCGTGATATGATACTGTATCGATTCTCAAAAACACAGTATCGATTATTAATTAACATCTTAAATGCACAGATTCCTGGCTGACAGTGAATCATTGTGTGTTGTGTTTAAACCTCTGACCACTAGGTGGCAGTGTTGTAATCCATTTTCAGCTCCACTCCAACATTAACAAGCAGCACAAGGACGCAGTGCTATTGTAAGCATTGATAAACCTGTTCATACAGTGGTGTGTTTTAATAGTAAAAATCTCGATATATCACTTTGCTTGCAGTATCGCAATATGTTATGGTGGTAAATTGAATCACGATACGTATTGTATCGCCAGCTTCTTGCCAATACACAGCCCTAATATATAAATATATATATATTAGTGCTTATTTTATAATCAGATTTCACTGTATGCAGCTTTGATGAATAAGAGTTTGTATGTATTCATGAAAATACTTTATATCCTGTGAGAATTTTTGCTTAACTGACTTTTTAATTAATGTCATCATCATTAGAAGTGAAAAAAAACAAAGAACAGAACCGATAAATATCAACTTATGCAGTCGTTTACTGTAGATTCAATAGTTTACAATCAGGAATAGTTTAATCTGTGTCTATTCGGCTGATATAATTTATACAATTCAATTACTTTAAGACGGAAAGCAGTTCAAGAACGTTTACGTGTGATTTTGCGTGAGCGAGTGTGGACGAGTGTCTCACTGTAGGTCTATTTATGGGGTTAACGTTTGTGTTATTATGTATTTTTAGTGTGTTTTGTTATACAGGGTGAGTCAAAAGTCTCAGGACACCCATTTGTTAACCATTTATTATTTATTAACATGGTCTTAAAAGCCGCCATATTGGATCAAGGGCAAGTTTTTCCAGTGGGAAGTTGGTCGTGTAGCAGATCAAAGGAGACCAGAATTATCTCAGAAATTGATTGATACAATCAAATTCGCAATATCTCTGGTGGTTCAAACGTTATTAACACATAAAAAGTTGCAACAACAACCACATTGAACAACATGTCGCTGTTCTGAAGGCGCCATTCACAGCCTAAACTAAAGCCCCCCTCAGCCTCTACTTTCTGGGGTGTTCAGATATGGGACTGGGGGACTTTGTACGGTGGGACGTTTTTAATGGGACGTTTGTATGAGGGTGAAATCACAGCTCGTCTCTTTTCACAGCTGAGCTTTTATTTTTTATAGGTATATGAGATGTTTATCTTTTATTGAGGTTATGTTTGTGCTCTATATGTAAACGTATGTTGTACAGAAATGTAAAGACGGGGTTCATTCAGGATAAATACGAAATAAAAATTAATAGAGTGAATATTACTTCTTTGAAAGTCTTTGAAAGTGGGTTTCCTCCCACAGTCCAAACACTTTTTTTTCCATAGGTTCCATAGGCTTACATTAAAATTCTGTTTTGGAGATATTTCATTGGACGGCGTCTCCATTTAAATTAGGTTTGGATCATTTTCAATACCTGGTCTTGTCATATGACTGGGCGTGCATAGACGTTAGTTCATCTGATTCTCTGTATACTTTATTACAATCAGGACCCCCACAGGACCACCACAGAGCAGGTACTATTAGGGAGATGGATCATCCTCAGTAATGCAGTGACACTGACATGTTGGTGTGTTAGTTAGTGTGTGTTGTGCTGGACTGAGAATCATCGTCCACCAACCAAAACTATCCGGACAGCAGCGTCCTGTGGGCGGCGTCCTGTGTCCACTGATGAAGGACTAGAGGAACACAAACTGTGCAGCAGCAGATGAGCTACTGTCTCTGACTTTACATCTACAAGGTGGACCAGCAAGTAGTAGGAGTGTCTAATAGAGTGGACAGTGAGTGGACAGTGAGTGGACAGCTGCGATGCGTGTGTTATTGCTGCACCGAGCGCGTCCAGCAGGGGGCGCCGGCCAGGCCTGCGCTGTAGCGGGAGCGGTAAGAGGGGAGGCGGCCGGAGACGCCTGTCTACATGTTTACCAGAACTTCTCCTCCAAAGTTCACCTTTTAGACCCGAAACATGGATTTTGGCGACTTGTTCGACGAGCGGACGTTTCCTTTCTCCGACTTCCAGGAGTTCTCGGTACAGAAACGATACTAATATTAATAAAACTGTGTGTTTATAAGGACTCGTGTTCGCGGAGCCCTGACTAACAGCAGCTAACTTCCTAACAACCTTAGTCTGTTCGAACTCTTACTTTAACACGAGCTACAAGACAATATATACTTATATATATATATTATATTTAAACTCTAAACTCTAAACTATATTCACATATAACCGAGTAGGTTAAATATCTCGTATGGTTACTTAGCAGCGAAGCGAAACTAGACTATGCTAAGCTAAGCTAAGCGCGCGTTAGCTCGAGGCCTCGACATTAAAATGATAGCGTTTTTGAAGTTACAACTATATACGTTAGACGTCCGGACGGCTTTTTAAAGTCATATAATTAAGAATTGTCTTCATTACTTGACGTTATATGACCATATTTGATCTAGCTGAGCGGTTTTGTTTGTTAGCAGTGCTGGCTAGCTGTCATGTAGGCTAACCCACGCGCTGAACGTGTCCTCTGTCTGCTTTAATGTCTTATTTTATTTTTTTGGGAAATATTTAAATCTTTATTCTGTACTTTTAGTTTCTCCCTGGACATCAGCAGCTGGCAGACCGAGTTAGGAAGCGCTTGTACTACGGCCTGGATCCGGACGCCTCGCTGGACGCGCTGTCCTGTCCTGTGACTGGTGGGTGGAACTTGTGGCTGTATGTGTGTTAATACTAATTAAACTGATTTATTAATATATATGAGCTTCTTTATCAGACCAGGAAGGTGTGATGAACTCTAGGCTGGTGTCATAAGCGTTTAGACTCTGACTCTAGGTTATGGAACAGGACTCAGATGACATACTGGTATGTATGTAGTATCTACAGTGTTTGGAAGCTACACAGTGAAGTTCTGATCAAGTTCTGAGGACCAGAATGTGGTTTTGCCTCAGTTCTGTTTCCGTGCTTCACGTTTAGTACCTACTTCCTCTGTTGGGCGTTTAGATCTCTGTTGTTTTAGTTCCTGCACAGCTTTGCTGTCACGCAACACCTCTCGTGTTGAGCAGTGGCGTCTTATTTTAGACTAGAGAGGTACGAGGAGCTTCACTTCCTGAGCTGGTAGGTGGCTGCATGCAGTAAGAAGTTGGGCTGCTATCGTCCTACATTCTCAGCTCACGATTAGAATAAACATGTAAATAATTGTTTCACCGTCAGGACATACACACATATGTATGTTTGTGGCGATCACTCTCCTCTAGGACAGTGTGTGTATGTCGTTGCTGGCCAATGAAAAATTAGTATTTTTCTAAATTGCAACTTTGTAGGAGAGACCAAAAACATGCTTCAATGGAACCAGAATTATTTCCAAGCTATTTTGAAGCATTTCTATTGGTTCATTCATCATGAAATTTTCACACAATGTAAACAAGCTTTGGTGTGTTCAAGTATATATATATATATATATATGCTGTTCTTTATATGCTCTTGATAAGTGGACCAATAGAAATGCTTAAAAATAACATGGAAAAAATTCTGGTTTCATTGACTTCTATTGAAAATAAATTATGTTTTTGTCGTCTGCTGTAAAGTTACAGTTAATATACAGTATATATATATATATATATATATACACTGTATATATATGTAATAACTGTGCCGGGCCTACTAAGCAGTTCCACTGAACGTTATTTAAGGTCTACTGGAGAGTTTTTAAGCCTGCCAGTTTTTCTCCCAGGCTTCTTCTCGAGTCGTTTATTACTTGGGTATTTACTTGGGTGTGGCTGTTCTACCATCACTGGTTGGCCGGATGTTAGTGTAATGAATGAAGTTATGATAGTGTACGTCTAAATTCCCATTTATTTTTCTTTCACCCTAGATATTGCCGTTGAACTGCTCCAGAAATCTGCCCCAAGCCCGATACGAAAGCTCCACAAGAAGTATGCCGCACATGTAGCCAGGTGAGTTTTATTTATTTATTTATACCTCCCAGTGATTCTGTGCGCTATTCGTTCTGTACTGGGCCTCACGTACACGCCTTTCTCCATCCCAGAGAAGCGTGTATCTCCCCTTGCGCTATGATGTTGGCCCTGGTTTACATCGAAAGGCTCCGACACAGAAACCCTGAGTACCTACAGCAGATCTCCTCCTCCGACCTCTTTTTGATATCTATGGTAAGTTTCCCAAGATGTTCTTTGAGTTGGGCTGCGTATTGGTCAGATTTGATGCCGTCCAGTGCCACGTTGGGTAACTAAACTAATGCTGCTAGCGTTAAAAACCCAAAACTCCAGTGTAACGCCAGGGTCTTATTCAGATTATCCTCCTCCACCTTAAACGGTGTAGCAGCACCTCAGTAATAAATAAATATAATAAAATCTCAGCACCGTTTAAGGTGGAACGGGGAAATTTGAACACGAAGCCGGTGGATAGGAAACCAACTCGGTGATAAAACTACAGATAGTTTAGGTTGAATGTTAAATGTGAGATTATCAGAAAATGTTTCCAGCATTAAAAGAATCTATATTAGTTTGAAGTTCGGTAGCTTTAGTTGCATAAATATCTTAAGCATAAACATGTTGAGGAAACATATTTGGTATTTCTCATTAAACGGTTATTAAAAAAGACTGCAGTCTTTTCACAGTTCACTTTACATGACATGTCTATGTTTTATTTAATTAAAAAAATATATAATTGTGTATTGGCAAGAACCAATATGTCAATATATCCCAACATACTGTGATATTGCAAGCAAAGTGATGTATTGCGATTTTAAAAATCGTACTATTAAAACACACCACTATATGAACAGGTTTATTAATGCTTACAATAGCATTGCATCCTTGTGCCGCTTGTTAATGTTGGAGTGATGGATTACAGCACTGCCATCTAGTGGTTTAAACACAACACACAATGATTCACTGTCTGCCGTATCGTGAAATATAATATCACGATATTTGATATTTCAATATTTTCTTACACCCCTACTATATGATGGAGATTAGCATCAATGAGTTTCGATAACATGGTAATAACCATCCGTAGTGGCTTGTGAGGTTCAGATCATGCCTACGGGCTCAGGAGATATTTGGACCCCGACTATCGAAGCTGTTTTTAGACGTAGGGCTGGTACGCGAGGCTTTAAGTGCTCCGTCGTGTTCCCGTTGTGCAGATGGTGGCCAGCAAATATTTGTACGACGAAGGCGAAGAAGAGGAGGTTTTCAATGACGAATGGGGCGCAGCCGGCAAGTTGGACGTGCAGACCGTCAACACCCTGGAGTTGAATTTCCTCAGCGCTATTGTGAGTCCGCCGCATATGGTTCAGGGCCGCTGACCCGGGAATGAAAATAGAGCCGTAGTGAGCCTGCTGGATGTGTACGAGAGCCACTTTGTTGTCCGTTCACGTCTCGATCCAAAGCTTCGGCTCTTTGTTTTTCAGGATTGGAGTTTGTTCACTGATCCTGCTGAATTCTTCAAAGTCCTCAGCCATCTTGAGACCTGGTCAGTGTTCTCTTTTTTATTATTATTATTATATATTTTTTTATTTCTTCCCAAGTCTGATACTATTCGGGTCCTTACGTTGATTGTGATAATTAAATAAATTTGACTATTTACTATAGTTTGTAGCATTAATTGTATTATTCAGTTGATGCCTCTAACACTGTGATTCGTCTTGTTTCGACAGCATTGCGGAGCGGCAGGGCATGAAGCGGGGCTGGTTCACCTACACAGACCTGTGTGTGCTTCTGGAGCAGTCCAACTGGAAGCAGGCTCTAACGGCCATCTATCAGCACTTTGCCAAGGTCTAAAGAGAGCAGTCCGTCTATAAACACTCATCTATGGTGCATTGAAAACAAAAGGAAAACCTATTTACCAACCATATAAACAAAGTTACTCAGTTTATTTATTTATTTATTAGTGTGTTGCTTCATTCACCCTGATGTTGAACCCCTAAACCAGTGGTATTTAAATAGTCAGTAAGATCTGGTCAGAGGAGGTCTCCTCAGGCCAATCTGGACCATCATCATCTCTAACGTGTGTTCTGATTCAGTGGTGTAGACTAGTATCAACATCTTTTGTAACTCTTAAGTGGACGAAGCAAACAGTGCTGACGTTTGAAATAGAGATGGAAGGATCGATCGGCTATGTATTGGTATTGGCCGATAAATTTCCAGTTTAGCCAATCCCGAGAGCCGATCGATGGCGTTAAGCAAATGAGCTCAATTTCTGTATTTCCAGCTAGCTCCCTGCAATTCCTCTCTGAACCACTAGGTGGAAACACGTACCGTTTTGTTTTCTTCAGACTGACTGAAGCAGCGGCTTTAAACGTTCACCGCACGTACGGAACGAAAACATCGTCCGTCTGGCAGTTTGTTACCGTATGAGACTCAGACTCATCCAGGACAGTTTATAACATCTGTACAATTAGTAACATCAGCGTCTCTCACGGCAACCAAGATAAAGACATTTAACTACTAATCTGATACAGAACTTCAGAGACACCACACAGCTGAACACAGTGAGTATCAGTAAACAGCAGATCTGACCGGTACCAACAGAACAGCAGCAGAAACGGCCAGAGAGCTAAAGAACCACAGCCAGAGTGATTGAGTGTATAGTTCTAGATAAGCAGATCTTCTCGGCTGTAGAAGACGTTCATTCTGCTGCTTAATGTTCCACCTGGATCTACGCTCTGCTGTTCCTAGTAGAGATACTTTTCAGATGTGGATCTTCTGGAGCTTATCAAGAGGTTTACTCCACATAGACCAGCTTCTAATTTAGTTACAAATTACAGCCCTCGATCGGTATCGGCTATCGGCCGATCACGCTGACCGGTCCATCTCTAGTTTGAAGTGATGGGATCATGGAGTTGGAGGTACTTGTGAAACTAAGCTGTTCCTTCTGTTCCTCTCTTGCTGCAGGTCACATGTATGCTGGGTCTCCTGTACTTGACCAGCGTGGCCGGACTCATCGCGGCCTCGGCCGTCCTGCACCAGCTCAGCCCGCCGAACGCCGGTCGCCCTCTTCTCGGCCCGGTCAACGTGATGGACCCTGTCCTCCTCCAGCCCTCTGAACACATCTCCAGCTTCCCCGCGCACACGCCTACCGCAGCCCCTCGTCCTCGGTGCTGTGTCTCGGGCAACGAGAGCCAAAAGCCTCGGGTTCCCGTCGCTCCCGATGTTCACCACCATCACCACGGCCCTTCCTCGCCGCCTAGCCTCTCTCGGAACTCTGCCCTCTCTCTCTTTGGCTCCCTCTTGGCTCTCGCCGCTTCAGACCCCTCGCCGGACGTCCCACCACAAGACTGCACCGACCCCTCGCTCTCCTGTCGCGGCCGCCTGGACGTTTTCTCCCCGTCGCAGTGCGGCGCTCACAACGTGTCCGCCGACCGTCACCCCTCCTGGTACAACTGGCTCGCTACCCCATGGCTCTCTCCCGCTCTGCTTAGCGAGGGTCCTTTACTCCCAGTGGCCACCCTCCACAGACGCCCTTGCTGCCCCGAGACGACGCTGCCTTTTGGGAAATCCCCAGCGCTCCTCATACCAGCATGAAGAAGCCCCCCGCTCACGGTCACGGACAGTTCCAGCTCGTCTTTCGGACTCTACTGATCCTTGGTTTTCTTTTTTTTTTATGGGGTTTCTATACTTAAAACCTTCTACTGGCTCCTACGACCAGAGCACACTGATCCAACGTTCTCCACCAAACACCAGCCAACCTGTACGTGGTGGTTGGGAACGTTCTTTCTCATTCATAACGATTGACACGGCTTTGTGAGTTCTAGATCCTAGAATTGTGTAAACTGCCCAAATTCTAAACTTGGGGTTTGTTGGAGAATGTGAACCCTTTAAAAGCACTTAGGTCCCAATGGCGATGGGCTGGTGGTCCTGATGTTCCCCTGGCTTTGCAGACTTGTATATCTTTTTGGCTTCAACGGTGCCACCTTGGCTCAGAAAAGTTGGAGCAGGGATGGATCAGGATTAGGAACCCTGGGCCAAGAACATCAAAAAATGCCAATAATTAATTTTGGTTTCAAATATGAGCTCAAAGTTCAGCGCAGTTCAAAGAAGGCCACGTTTACGAAGGTCTCGGTCTTAAACGAAGCGTCAACCGAAGTTGATCTCATTGGAAAGTCTTGGAACGTCTTGGCCAGTTTAGCTCTTGTGCCAAATTCTTGGCGTCGTCTCGGTTCTAGAAGTGTAGCTCGTTACTCTTGCGTGTGGGTTTTTTTTCTAAGTTAGCTTTTTCACAACACCACATGCCTTTTTTTATATAAGACAGATAACGGGTGGATATTCGTGGTTTGGTTATTGGTTTAACTTGAAGTACGTAACTCTGGTTTGGAAATGGTTTGCGAGTAGATTCTGCTCTTCATATTTTGGAGGCGGGGTTTGGGATATTATCCATTTATAGCTGAACAAACAAGTTCTGCTGGATTGTTTTGGGTTTAGGTTTTTATTTGAATGTTTATTACAACAACAACAAACAACTAATAGGAAAGTAATAGGTTGACACATCTGTTGTGTCTTTATTACAGAAACCATTAAAGTCTGTTACACTTGTTTTTGTTTGGTAACCTCCTTCTACTTCAGCGAACTTGAAGTCACGCATCTCCTGCAGGGTTTTCGTGGATGTTAAACCCCGTGAGCTCGGTTTCCAGGATGGATCAGCAGGCAGGTAGGCTGGCTAAAGCTGGCCCAGGCTCGTCCCGTGGTCTGGACTACCGATAAGTTGATGATGAGGGTCCTGAGGAAAGAAGGTTTCTCGAAGAAGGTTTCTCCAGTGAGCTGGATACCGTGAAGCTCCCCCAGGTGGTCCACATTTTTGTTGCAATCCACAGTGTAACGTGGATAAAGGGGAAAATGGGTCAACGTGAAAAATCAGACTTAAACGAATAGTTTGGTCTTTTATTTCAAAACATATTTTCCTGCTCGACTCAAAATATAGTCTATCAGTCGAGAATCGTTTGGCGTCTGAAGTTTGGCTCTTAAGCTGATGTAGCTGATGAAGGTAATACAGCGAGTTTCTGTTTTTATTTAACTTCGTTCGACTAAAAATCACCCATTTAACTGGAAATTCCTACATGGAAACATGTTCTCAGAGCATTTGCTTCAGATTAGTCAACATATAAACACAAACCGTTGGCTGGAACGTAAATAAACCACAAACGTTGAAGTTACCTCATGTTAGCTCAATGCTAATAATACACGTTTTCATGGAAGTGTCTCAGTTTTTCCACTTGTAGCTCAAATTGGTTAAAAAACTTCAAAATTTTAGTCAAAACAAACCAAAATTAGCTTCAACACTGAACAAGTAAATATTCTGTCCAGAGAAAAACGTTTATTTCCGTTTCTGGCAGTTTTATATTTCTACTTTATTTGAATTTGTCGTTTACATTGTGTGAAACTTTTAGGACGAGAACAGAATAAAGAGTTTGGTTCCGTAGACCTGAATTAAAAGTAAAGGTTTTTGTTCTTTGCTGTGAAGTTGCCATTTTGGAAATACTTGTTTTTCTTTGGACGGCGATGACGTTCTATTTTGGTTGATCCGCCACATTTTTGTTAAGTTGGGAACTTGAGTTAGCAGGTTAGCACAGTTAGTTAGCACAGTGAGTTAGCTGGTTACCTCAGTGAGTTAGCTGATTAGCTCAGTGACTTAGCTGATTAGCTCAGTGAGTTAGCTGGTTAGTTCAGTGAGTTAGCTACTTAGCTCAGTGACTTAGCTGGTTAGCTCAGCGACTTAGCTGGTTAGCTCAGTGACTTAGCTGTTTAGCTCAGTGACTTAGCTACTTAGCTCAGTGACTTAGCTACTTAGCTCAGTGACTTAGCTGTTTAGCTCAGTGACTTAGCTACTTAGCTGTTTAGCTCAGTGACTTAGCTACTTAGCTCAGTGACTTAGCTGTTTAGCTCAGTGACTTAGCTACTTAGCTGTTTAGCTCAGTGACTTAGCTACTTAGCTCAGTGACTTAGCTGTTTAGCTCAGTGACTTAGCTGTTTAGCTCAGTGACTTAGCTGGTTAGCTCAGTGACTTAGCTACTTAGCTCAGTGACTTAGCTACTTAGCTCAGTGACTTAGCTGTTTAGCTCAGTGACTAAGCTGTTTAGCTCAGTGACTTGGCTACTTAGCTCAGTGACTTAGCTGATTAGCTCAGTGACTAAGCTGTTTAGCTCAGTGACTTAGCTGTTTAGCTCAGTGACTTAGCTGTTTAGCTCAGTGACTTAGCTGATTAGCTCAGTGACTTAGCTACTTAGCTCAGTGACTTAGCTGATTAGCTCAGTGATTAAGCTGTTTAGCTCAGTGACTTAGCTGTTTAGCTCAGTGACTTAGCTGATTAGCTCAGTGACTAAGCTGTTTAGCTCAGTGACTTAGCTGTTTAGCTCAGTGACTTAGCTACTTAGCTCAGTGACTTAGCTACTTAGCTCAGTGACTTAGCTACTTAGCTTAATGAGTTACCCAGTTAGCTCAGCGTGCTAGTTTGAACTCCATACAGATAAAGTGCCGCTGTCTGATTGTAGCCGTCCGCGTCTCCTCTCTGACGGACAGGGCTGACCTTTGGAAGAAGCTAGCCCGCCAGCTGCCCGGTGGGCTGGAGCGTTCAGGTGAAGTGCTGAGGGTTGAAAATGGAGTTGTTTGAAGTAAGTCGTGAGGTGAATGTGAAGTTTGAGGAAAGCGGAGTTTGGGGTTCTGAGCTGTAAACGTTACTCGTTGGTTATCGGGCCGACCTTTATTCACATTGTTTTTGAGGTAAAAGAGTTCAGACTGGCCTCAGTGTTTCAGCTGAACATGTAAAGAGACGACAAATAAAGGAATTGGTTGGAAACCAGCAGCTGTTTTCAGTGTTTTACTCATACGTGTAAATGTTTAGCTACGTTTAGCTTATTAAGCTAACAAACGCCTAGAGAGCTAGCATATACATCATTAGCATCCCTGCTGATGGCCCACCCTAGGACCACCCAGATTAATTTCCTGTATGGTCAGTGGAGCTGATACAGTGGACAGTGAGTGGAGATATACCTGCTATCTGGGTTGTAACTGGTTTTGGTCCTACATAGAACCTCCATAAATCTGAGGAACCTTCTAAAAAGGGTTCTTCTGGTTTTATGAGGTCACAGATGACAACAGAAGAAGTTTTTGGTGCTATATAGAACCATATGGAATGCATTCTATCAATATCGAACTAATAGAAGAACGCTTTTTGGATCTATGTGACCATTTTCTTAGAAGTTCTCTATGGAACCATATCAAGAAAAACAAATCCATTTTTGTTGATTTTTGTTTTTCTATCTCATTTGAACAAGACAGCTGACGTTTACATTGGCTAAGAATTTCATCATGAACGGACCAATAGAAATGCTCCAAAATAGCTTGGACAAATTTCTGATTCCATTGACTTCCATTGAAAGTGAAGGAGGTTTTTGGCCTCTACTGTAAAGTTGCCATTTTCGAGGTACTTGTTTTTCATTGGACAGCAATGACGTCCAGGCTTTTCACCAAGCAAGATAGAACCACAAGAACCCTGCAAGAACCTTCTGTGTGTATATTAGTGTTCTCTGTAGTGATCTAGATCTAGAACAAGGGGCCGTTTGGAACGCGGCCTCTTCCTTTGGGTTAAAGAATGCTAGAGCCCTAGTTAGGCGGCCTAGTTAGGGCGCGAGGGGGCGGAATGGAGCGCGGCCCGCCTCGGGTCGCATATCCCGGAGGGCGCGAGCTAAATATGGACTTAACCTGCCAAACCCTCCGGCACGTCAGCAGTCGGTGTCAAACCGGTCACCCGTACAGCGCCGTGTCTACAGAACCGAGTCGACGGAACGGCCCGAGCGCAGAGACCCTCGAACTTCCAGAGACCCCCCGCCCTCCGCCCCAACCTCAAACTAACAACTTCGTTCGTCGCAGTAAACTCGGAGTCCCCCTCCTCCTCCTCCTCCCCTCTCCTCTCCCTTCCCTCCCTCCCACAGAATGGAGTCCGCGGAGCAGGTAAGAACTTCTGAACGAGTGCAGCTATCTAGAACCCGCAGAACCCGCTTCTGCACACTTGCTCACGGCGCTGTTTCTTGGACAGGCGGGGTCTCCTGAGGGTCCAGGTGTCAATAACTCAGGTAGGTTAAACAAACACCACACAGCTCAGTGCTGACCAGGCCAAAGTCCAGGAGTTCTAGATTATGTCCAGCACGCTAATGTCCGCTGGTCCACAGCTACTGTGGTGTTCTTCACTCTCTCTGAGTGAGTCCAGTGTGACCAGGGACTGGTCTGGACAGTACATCTCTTTGTTTGTGGTCTTAATCAGATATTTGAGATGTAAACAAAGGTATTCAGAGTGATTTGGAGTGAGACGCTAGAGGAACGCTAGAGGAACTGTGTTCTAGGGTAGTCTGAGTTCTTCATAGTGGTGGTGAATGGAACCAGACATCCACCTCGAAAAGCAACTTTTCAGGAGAGGATAAAAACAATGCAAGTCAATGGAACCAGAGTTTTTATCAAGACTTTTTTCAAGCATTTCTATTGGTCCATTCATTCATCGTGAACATTTCAGTCAGTGTGAACGGAAACTGTTGTGTTCAGATGATGTAGATGAATCATGCAATTATCCACTATTTCACCATCATCACCACAATTTATAAGCTCTCACGAGACACGTGTAGGTTCACTGGTGGGTTTGATGGTGAATTAAATGTGTATATTTGTGCTGTAGACATGGAGACGCCTGGTTCCCTTCAATACCACTGTAAACACTATCATCACAACTGTAAACACCATCATCACCACTGTAAACACCATCATCACCACTGTAAACACCATCACCACCACTGTAAACACCATCACCACCACTGTAAACACCATCACCACCACTGTAAACATCATCATCACCACTGTAAACGCCATCACCACCACTGTAAACACCATCACCACCACTGTAAACATCATCATCACCACTGTAAACACCATCACCACCACTGTAAACACCATCACCACCACTGTAAACACCATCACCACCACTGTAAACGCCATCATCACCACTGTAAACGCCATCACCACCACTGTAAACACCATCACCACCACTGTAAACGCCATCATCACCACTGTAAACATCATCATCACCACTGTAAACACCATCACCACCACTGTAAACACCATCACCACCACTGTAAACACCATCATCACCACTGTAAACGCCATCACCACCACTGTACACACCATCACCACCACTGTAAACACCATCACCACCACTGTAAACACCATCACTACAAACACCATCACCACCACTGTAAATATAATCACCACCACTGTAAATATAATCACCACCACTGTAAACACCATCACTACAAACACCATCATCACCACTGTAAATATAATCACCACCACTGTAAATATAATCACCACCACTGTAAACACCATCACCACCACTGTAAACAACATCACCACCACTGTAAACATCACAACCACTGTAAACACCATCACCACCACTGTAAACACCATCACCCCCACTGTAAACATCATCACCCCCACTGTAAACATCATCACCACCACTGTAAACACCATCACCACCACCACTGTAAACACCATCATCACCACTGTAAACACCATCACCACCACTGTAAACATCACCACCACCACTGTAAACACCATCATCACCACTGTAAACACCATCACCACCACTGTAAACACCATCATCACCACCACTGTAAACACCATCATCACCACCACTGTAAACGCCATCATCACCACTGTAAACATCATCATCACCACTGTAAACACCATCACCACCACTGTAAACGCCATCACCACCACTGTAAACGCCATCACCACCACTGTAAACGCCATCACCACCACTGTACACACCATCACCACCACTGTAAACACCATCACCACCACTGTAAACATCATCACCACCACTGTAAACACCATCACCACCACTGTAGACATCATCACCACCACTGTGAACATCACCACCACCACTGTAAACACCATCACCACCACTGTAAACACCATCACCACCAC